>BMAV01027025.1:199380-222681 GCA_019973955.1 Trichonephila inaurata madagascariensis
AAAAAAAACATGATTATTAAATTTAATACCTAACCAATTTTTTATTCATTTTCCCCTAACCTCATTATTTACATGTTAAGATAGCCTCGTTTAGCGCTGTTTCGCATTACGCTCTACTTTGATGGAACGTATCCCCCGCGTTAAGCGGGGTCTTACGTATCTTAAGAGTATGAATATAAATTGTTCGCCAAAAATATCCTATAGAATGTAAGTTATAGCGCTCTGAACACACCCACCTCGAAAAAATGGACGCTCACTTATGCCACGATTCCTGCTGATTGACTTATCTGAATTAAAAAAAATTAACGGCGTTTTAATCTATTAGCCTAAATGCACCGAATGAACTATACTCAATTGAGAGTATCAAAAATTGGATTTTTGGTAGACCTCTGAAGAAAAAGTTTCGAATTTCATGGGTTTTTTTTTTGTTATGTGTTTGTTATAAAAAATAGAAATATTTTGAATTTTGGAATGATCGTAGTTCATTTGGTGCGTATATTTGTGCTGAGTCTACTCTATAAATTTGTAGTCATTCGAATAAACCATTCTATGGGTATGATGGAGAAAAGTTTAGAAGACACAGTTTTGAGAAAAGCATGTTTAAAATTTCCAAGTCCGATTAAAACAATGAAAATCTTAACTTAGCGTGCCGAACACCTGCTCTTCTAACACCTGCTTCTTTATAATGACTTCGAATTTAAAAAAAATCTCTTTACCATCATATTCTAGACATGTTAAGGAAGCAATTTATGAAAAAAAATAATTTTTTTAAAAATTTTTTTTAACTTATTACATGGGTGAACCTTCTTAGTTACAGTAAGACCCCGCTTAAAGCGGGTATACGTTCCATCAAAGTAGAGCGTAAAATGAAACAGCGTTAAAAGAGGTTATCTCATCGTGTAAATAATGGGGTTAGGGGAAGATGGGTAGAAAATTGGTTAGGTATTTTACCATTAAATTAATTAATTATTTTTTATAACAATAAAACAAAAATTTATTTATTATAAATATATAGAAACATAATAAACGATTATGCATACAAGAATAAATAAAATTCTATAAGTCAGTATGTTTACATTTCAGATCATTCAGTCTCTTCTGTGTTTCCATCTTTCTGCCATTTTATCAAGAAGGTAGATTGGCTTAATGGCATTTTGAGTTCAATTTCGTCTTCAATCCATATAGAAAGTCGTTTTTCCATTTCCTCTATTGCATTATTTCTAGAACGGGTAATTCTAGTTGCAGAGCTTGTCGTAGTTGCAGTTACCAATGACATTATTTTTACTTTATTCTTAGGAATAGTCCTTATTGTTGAAGATGCCAAATTCATTGCAGCACCAATTTGAGATGAACGTTCACCAGTATCTAATCCTCTAATCACTTGCATTTTAGTTTCTAGTGAAATGCTTTTTTTATGCTTTATTTTCGTGTTTTTTATTATCATTTATAATAAAAACTAAAAATCATAATATTTATCACTATAGCAATCGTTATATTATATAAATTTATACTTACAATAACGTCAACAAATGTTTGAAATGATAAAAATACTTTCGTATAATACCGCCGGAACGAAGAAACACAGATAAATTGCTTTGGATATCGGGAAGCCTAACGCTGCGTGCTATTTCGGGGAGAATCCCACAATTCAAATAAAAGAGCGTTAAACTGAAACAACGCTAAACGAAACAGCGTTAAGCGGGGTCTTACTGTATAATGTGTATAAATAAGCCTTATGAAAAAATTATTGTTTAACATAAATTATAGCTACAATTATTCTCGAAATATAAACTTAACATTTTTTAAGACAACAGACTGCAAGATATAGTTGAAATTTATCGAAATGTGATAACAAATTTGAACGTGTTCAATATTTTTTTAGGGTGAATTGACTTACGAAGCACTTCAAGACATGAAGTACCTTGACAATGTTATATCCGAGACTCTACGACTCTACCCACCAGCTACTAGGTAACGAGAGAATTTTAATAACACGATCTAAGAACTCAACTAAAACAGCCTGTAACTTTGCCCTTAGTGAACTATAAATCATATTTTTCTATGAGTTTTTTTTAATTGAGAACATTTATAAACCCTGTGCACCACAAAGTATCACACGGGGGCTTACAGAAGTAAGCATGAAGCACAAATCCCAAAGGAAAGAAGGAATTTAAAGTCACGAAGGATTACAATACAACATCCATGCCTTCTCCGGGATTCGAACCCAGACCCTACGGTACCGCAGTCAGCGTCACTAGCCACTATACCGGATAGACGGCTTCTATGAGGTTTAAGGCCTTATCACAGGTACATTTTTTGAGCAATTTTTCCGCCCAGTTTTTCGCCCAATCTGAAGGTGAAGGGTTGCCGTAAGCAAAACGACATGCTCTGACGTCAGCCGTGCTCTATCTCCACATTGAAAAATTACTCGCCGATTTTTCTGCTTCGGAAAACGAACATCCAACATTATTTCTTTTATTTCACTCTCGCTTTTGTTGATGGGCGCAAGCAGAAATGGGGCAGCATTATGTTTAAAGTATCATACGCCGTTAACATATTATACGCCATATTTGATGCGTTTGCCGATACCGAAACCGTCATCTTGTTTATGATGTAGGGTGCCGAAGAACCCCATTGGCTGGAATTTCAAGCAACTTTTATTTGGAACAACTTTTTCAGCTCACTGGAAAAAAGTTTGAAGCCGTTGCTATGGCAGCTAGGTAGAAATTGTTCGAAATTGGTTGGAAAATTGCTCGAAACGTGTACGTGTGATAAGGTCTTTAGGGATTTTTAAACGACTGAAAATTAGAATATTTAAAATGCCGTTTGAGAGGACACATCTTGGATAAAAGAATTTATGTTTATGCTGATTTACAATAACTGAATGTATTCAAATGCTATGAAGAAGACTTAAGAATGAAAAATTGATTATATTGTATCGTTATCTTTTAACCATCTAGAAAGAATATGTTTTATTACATTAAAACTACTGTCTATTAGCCATTTTGGATTCGTCAGCATAATATGTTCTTCAATTTTGTTTATTAAAATTATAGAAAATGTATGAGGAAGGGTTAAGAGAAAAGGAAGGTTTCAAGTATTCATATTTTTCTTTTGCTTTTAGAAAATATTAAAAAATGGTTCGATGTATTGAAAATTTACGATGAAGAATTATTAAAATATTGAACAAAAATATGTTTAAAAGTTGTAGGGGGAAAAAAACTATGCAGATAGAAATTTTTCTTATCTTCGCAGTAGCCAAATGTTCAGTTTCAACTATCAGCCGGTATTTTCAATTCGTGGGTTCGATTTCTATTGCCACTGAAGACTCGTCGTGTAGAGGGGTTGATACATGGTTAAATCTATCGAATATTAAAGCCCACATCATTGGCATGGTGTGGAAGTTTATAGAGAGGGATCTAACTCAGATGTCGTCCTCGTCACTTGACCGAGGTTCAAAATTACGAGTTCGGTTGCCTGTTGACTAAGGGTGCGACGTTTGTAAAAAGTCAAATTATATCAAATGCAATAAGTCAAGATTTGAAAAAGTAAGTAAAACTTCGATGTAAGGGATAATCACAGTTTCTACATTGCTGGTAGATAGGAACAATGAAATTGTGAGAAAAATATGCTACACTCTTAATAGCTTCCCCATCTTGTGCTAATATTCCAAAGATCGTAAGATATTGCTCTCTTTGTAGAATAGTAGTTCAATTTCAGTATAATTTTAAAGTTTCCTATTATTTCTAGACTATTTATATAAAAGCCATTATATACTTGTGTATTAATCTATTCCAGTTGTCTTCAAACTGTGTTCCACAGAACTCTGGGGTTCCAAGAGTCGAAATACAAAATTCGAAAAGAAAATTATAAATGTGTATGCACAAAACAGATTCACTTTTTGTATGGTGTTTTTATGTGACTACAAGTATCTTCATCTGTGTTTCTCAATGCGGATCCCATGAAAGAAAACTTAAAAAATAAATTAGGCACACCGGACAACCTCTCTATGTAGTAATTTCCAGCAACTTTTATTGCAGTGTAATAAATGGAATATTATTAAACGTGTTTCTTTTTAAACGTACGACCTAGATTGCGAATATTCTGTTAATAATCGTGAGCTTCCCAAAATTATACTATAATTAGTGCAATACTATGCAAAACTAAAAAGGGAATGGAATGAATTGAATTTTTTTGGTTGGGGCTCGATGGAGCCACCTTATAATGTTAAGGGTCTCATGGAAATACCTCATAACTTTAAGGCAGTGCTTCTCAAACTTCCAATGTTTGCGACCCAATATTCAATCATAATTTACATCGCGCCCCCCTCCATACAATTCAATATTAAACAATTCAATGTTACAATTCAATATTAAATTCAACAATACTATGATGTTAAACATACAATACGATTTAAACCTTTTAAGCCCCCAACGTATATAAACGTCTCACTCAGCCACTGTGTTTATTACCCTCAGACGTATATATACGTCTTTCCGCAGTTATATCTTTTCTGTGAATTGCTATACATAAAATTATTCCGAAGGCTTTAGAAAGCAATAAAATGACCTTGACAGTGTTTGAGGAGGATTCACTTATTTCAGAGGATTTAATTATTTATTCCTTTTCTCTACCCCCCACACCCTCAATACACCACATACGCTTACCTACGTGCTAAAAGAGGGCATTGGAGAACAAATCGCATAATTTTTAATCGGCATCTAAGAGATTAATTATAAACCGTACAAATAATCTAGATAAATGTTAATGTTGGCATATAATTTTATATATGACAAATCCATAGGGTCGCTGGTAATTATTAAACTTGTCCTTAACTTAGTATTGTTAAGTTAATTATAAAATAGATTGTGCACAACTGATACATTTATAAGTGTATTATATTGTAAATGAGTATTTTATTTTTTATTATGTCAGAATGTATTTGTTTGTTTACTTTCAGT
Organism: Trichonephila inaurata madagascariensis; assembly: GCA_019973955.1. Classification (NCBI taxonomy): domain Eukaryota; kingdom Metazoa; phylum Arthropoda; class Arachnida; order Araneae; family Nephilidae; genus Trichonephila; species Trichonephila inaurata. The sequence continues at coordinate 204,342 of BMAV01027025.1, forward strand.
AACAAGTAAGTTTTTTTACTTTTTTTTTCGACTTTTCAAGAGGCTCGCGCCCTTTTCGTAGGGTTATGACGCCTCCCTAGAGGGGGGTGGGGCCCCACAGTTTGAGAAACACTGCCTTAAGGGTTCCATGAGTCGACAAAGTTTGAAGACCACTGAGATCTATTCAAATGTATGGGATACTTACGAATGATTCTGTATCTAAGTTTGGAATTCTGTGAGTATGCTCATGATAACCTTAAAAATAACCAGATATTTTTAATGATGTTTTTGTAGACTAGAACGACTGGCAGAAACTAATTGTAAACTAGGAGATTCAGGAATAACTATTCCAAAGGGTATGATAATCTCGATTCCAAATTATGCTCTTCACCAGGATCCAAAACTGTTCCCAAATCCAGATAAATTTGATCCTGATAGGTAAGTATCATTTTTCTGTTTGAAGTTTTGTGGTATCTTACATCCTGTTTTGATACTTAGTGACATACGAAAACTACAAAAGAAGATCAAATATAAACAAGGTTTTTTGAACAGTAGTAGACCGTTTTTATATATGTTGTCCTAACAACCATGATAAGTGATTAAAAATTTATACAATTGTTTGGCATCTGTTTATTCGGTATGTACCTATTGTAACGTTGGTAGGGGTTCGAGGATTTTATGCAACTCAGTCGCAAAGAACAAGGCAGTTCTTTAAGAGCGATGAGAATTTCACGAAAATCCAATCCTTGGAATACAGGACTCAGTAGCAATATTCACAGAATAACTCAGAAGGTCTTTACATTTTCAACAGCACTCAGACACAATTATCGGTGTCTAAAATACACGTATATAAAAGATTATTCACAAGCAATCACTCATTCAACAGCCGAAGTAATAACTAATCGCTTCAAAAGTCAAAAAGCAATACTAACTGATCGCTAGTCAAAACCAGACTGACTCACTTTCGGTGGACATCTCTCTATTTATATCCCTCGCGGATAATTCGAGAAAGATTCGCTTGCGTCTTAGGTCTTGAAACTAGTGGGTTTCTCCACTAATTTCTAGAAGAATCCAGGGGGTCTCGAACTCGCCAAAAATGGTCACCAAATTGGTCGCCAAAAATAACGCCAACTTAGCTCTGTCGCCAAGTTCCCATTAAATCACCATTTTAAAGTAAGGGATGGCGTTGCTTGTGAATATTATAATTTTAACGTTTATTTGGTATGCTCTAAAATCTTTTGTGACCTAGGCACGTGGCTAGCATGCTTAAGGGGAAAAGTGGCCCTGGATAAAGAACAGAAGTTTGTCAAAGGCATTTCATTCTCAATTAAGCAAATGAAAATGTGTTTGTAACGTGACATTGTGATGAAAAATAAAGTCCCTGAAAGAAAGCAATCCAGTATGGAAAGGAGCACGAAAAGTAAAATTGCTCTTCTAAAAAGCAAAAATGATTATCTGCTTCGAAAATACTCGTTACTCTTTTTTAAAGATTTACAGGGTATTTTGTAGTTCAATTTCTTTCATGAACGAACTTATAGCTAATGGAGTATACAACAAAGAACTTTTGAGGAAGGAATATCGACTCAAAAGCGTTCCATTGAAGTCTTCAATGCTCTCTTTTTTAGAACAATGGAAGAACACTCATACATAGCTGATCTAACATAAGAAAAATTAATGAAATATCAGTGGAAAACATTCGAACATCCTCCTTATTGTCCGTGCTTAGCATCTTCGGATTACTGTTTGTTTTGTTCCTTTTAAAGAAGCTACACAGAACCCTAAAAATTTTATAATTACCGAAAAATATTTTTTTTTCATTTTCTTGTGGCCCATATCATTGAGAAGCTTGCCACCAAATTTTAGATCTGTTAAAAAATTAGTATTTAAGATATTTGAAGTTTTCTGAACTATGGATTTGGTTGCGGTTTCATTTTAAAGCATTTTTCCACTCTTAGATTGAATTAATTAAAAATATTTTTGAGCACAGTCAACTTCTCTTTGGGTGGAATTGTTTATTAATTTCAATTTCCATTACTAAAATCATTTCTGCTTGATTATGTTTTGAGTTTTTTGAATAATCTTAATTAGTTAATTAAAATTTTTTTCAAGTCCAATTTGTGCTTTAAAAATAGTTTATATAACTTAAAAGCTTTATCATTAATTTCTTCCTGTTGAGAAAATGCCATGACCAAAATGTTCTAAGGATGCTGTGAGAAACAATACTTCGAAGAGATGGAATACTACTGAAAATGATGCATCTAAAAATCAATCCTCATCTGATACTGCAAATAGACTTCCGAATACAAGTATTCTGAATTCAAACGTTGCAGATATAAATGAATATTTCCTTGATGTACCAAACTACATTATACTGAACATATTGTAGTACTATATTTTAGTATTTTAAAGTCGTACAACAAGAGCTAAAACTTCCTGAACTGCCCCAGTTTAAAACTGGGAAAATTAGATTTTATGAACCAACCTAGCTATTTTTAGTTTAAGTATCATTATTATTTTGTTCATAAATGCTTTGTGTTTCAAAACTTTTGTGAAAATATAAGGTTAAAATTAAGCTGAATAAACTGTCGCCGTAACAAATGCTATCAATATTATGCAAAAATATACTTTGAATTAAAAATATTATTTTCAGTCATATTTAATTAAAATAGAACTTTAACGTAGAACATACATTGAAAAATAACGTATGAAAAAATGAGAGCTTTTCGTGCATTATAAAGTTTTGTTTTAGGCCTTTACAAACTTTAAATGCGTTTTTCTCAAACTTTCAATTTTGAAACTATAATTGTTTTCTAATCCCTAAGGCTTTTTTTCTGTTCAAGATAGAGCCTTGAAATTTTTTGTGTGTATCCCAATCGTATGTTCTATAAAAATTCATATGAATTCAGGACTGAGATCTCTATTTAGTTTTTTAAAAAATGCTAAAGTTACTATTTTAAAAATTTTCGTGTTTTTTCCAGGTTTTTCTAGAAAAATAATTATTAAAAATCAACAAGGAAATAGATTTTTAAATCCATACTAACTTTTGTTTGCAATAATCTAAAAAACATAAATAACTTAAGATGACTAAAAAAAAATTTAAAAAGTGAGCATTTTATAAAAGTTTAGAAAAATTTCGAAAATTTTTAATTTTTTAAAATTGTATAATAATGGCTGGTCAAACTGACTTTTTACTTTCAAAATCAAGTTAATAATATATTCTGAATATAAAACATAAATTATTTTTATTGTTACTGTCTCCGAAAATTTTTTTCAAAAAGGGTACTGTGTAGTCTTAAGAAAGAAATATTTCCATTTAATGGAGATGTAGAAAAATGAGCGACTTCCCCCTGAAGTCGCTCCCTCACCGTCCTGCCTACCTAAGGGTGTGGGAGGAAACAATACCAGAAACTTCCATAATAATTATTATTCAAGCACACCAATCAACCACAAGTTAAACCACAAGAGGAGGAGTGATTTAAAGAAAGCAATAAACCCTAAGTGAACAAGCGCAAGTAAACAGTTTAATTTAACCTAACCTATCTTAGACTACAAATTCCCAATCCACTAATTTATATGGTGGCAAACTCCGTTCTTAACTCATGTTGTGAAAATCAATTAAATTTCACTTTCGTAGCGAAAAAAACAGTTTCTCTCCGCTCCTTCTATCTTACAATTACAAAACCCTGACTTTATATAATCGAACCAATATCCACATCAGGGTTTCTTCTTGACAGGGATGGCTGTGAATTAACGCGAATGCTAGCCCAAAGATTCCCATGACGATTAGTGTGAAGGCTGCGTTAAGATCCGTCGCCCACTTCCTACTTCTTTTTATCATAGAGGACTAAAAAGTTCCTAGAATTTGAAGATCTTAAGGTATCCGACCAAATTCGGTCAAAACACATATTTTTTATTGTATTGAATAGAGCCGTCTAGTGGCTTAACTAAACACTTACTTTGTTTTGCTTCTACGTTACCTAGAGGCCAAATTACAATCAAATTTATAAAATTATAATAAAAAATTTATCTTTTTCTACCCAATAGTATCATAAATTTATTTCACATTTGAATTAAGCAACTGTTGTAAAAATAAAATAGAGATAATATTAAATTTTTAAAAACAGGGAATTTAACACTAGATTGTCCAAGGAAGTCATTTTGACTGCTTTTTAATTTCAATTAGAAAAACAAGAGCATATGTAATGCACAGTTTCTCAGAATTTTTTAGAATATATTTTTTTTTCAAGTGAAGTAATTTTTTTTTAATTGTTAATATTTACTAATAACTTGTTATATGACTGTAAATAATACAAAAAAATATTTAAAGTTAATTTTAAACAAATTTCTTCATACATTAATCATTCTTTCACAATGCAGTTATTTTTTGACTGATTTTGGGCAATATAGGTATATACTAAGTTTCAGTCTTTCTAGTGTTAAAAAGATTGGGTAGTTTTTTTCATGTTGTTCAATAATACAAAATAAAATACATCTATTTGAATTCAGTCATTAGAATCTTTATTTGATAATTGAATGGAGCAGAACTCTTATTTTTGAAAAAGCTTCTATTATCCAATTTAGGAATATATATCTTTTTCCCTATCCCAGATTCACTGCAGAGGAGCGAGCCAAAAGGGATCCATATGCTTACCTGCCTTTTGGAGCTGGACCCAGAAATTGTGTTGGGATGAGGTTTGCCCTGATGGAGATCAAAATTTGCCTCGCATACGCTGTCGCCAATTTTGAATTATTTAAATGTTCAGAGACACAGGTAACTACATCAATTTGTGGAAGGCTGCTCTGTTTTCGTAGGTTGTCTTTTAATAAATTGATCATCAGAATGCTATTCTTTAGAATTTATTTATTTATAAAAAAGATTTTTAATGTGTATGTTTGTATTCTCGTGAAAGCTCAAAAACAGTTAATTTTCAAATTAATTATTTGCAGTTTATCTAATTTGTTCCGTTAATGTGCGGATTTACCAAAAAAACAAACAAACAAACAAGTAATATAAAAAAAAAATAGTTTTTAAGTCAATTCCTACTTAGATCAACAACGAAAATTTTTATTTTAGCTACTTTTTATTAAATAGTTACAATTAATATAAACATGTATATATATAGGACAGAATCACAACATTAAGTGGTAATTAGTAATTAGTTTTTTTTAATTATCATTAAAGTATCGTATTGTCCTTTTAATTTCAGTCCAACTGAATGCTTTAACACGTGAGAAAAAAACCTTTTCACAAATTTTGACAGAAGTCGCCAAAAGGGTCGCTAAGTCGCCAACGTGGTTGTATTTGTAATTCTTTAAATAATTAGTTTTAATCAATTAATTTTTATTAATTATAATTAAATTATTGTATTGTCATCCCAAATGATCCTGTATATAAAAAGTTCAGCTCAATTCAGCGCTTTAAAACGATTATTAACCATTGAAAATTCCACCAAGATAAATAAATAAATATACAAATGTATAAATAAATAAATATATAGACAGTGAGAGCTAATAGTAGGAATTGAATAATAAATTTCCCGTGCTTTTCCTTGATCAGGTTTATATCAACATGAATTCTTTACAAAAATTTAAAATATTTTTTTATGTCCTGATCATAAAAGATATGAATAAAAAGAGACACCCTGCTAACTTATACAATTCACAAAAAAATTAAAATCATTCTTATTAAGTAAAAAAAAATTGACTTCTTGCTTAGCCCATTTTAACACTAAATTGCCCAAGGAAGTCATTTTGACTGCTTTTTAATTTCAATTAGAAAAACAATTACGTATATAATGCACAATTCCTTAAAATTTTTTAGAATATATTCTTTTACCAAGTGAAATAATTTTTTTTTTATTGTTGATATTTGCTAATAACTTGTTATAGACTGTAAATAACATAAAAAATATTAAAAGTTAATTTTAAGCAAATTTTTTTACACATTAAACATTTTTTCACAATGCTGTCATTTTGACTGCTTTGGGGCAATATAGGTGTATACTAAGTTTCAATCTTTCTAGTGTTAAAAATTAAACAAATCCTTTTACATGAAATATTTTTTTCCAATTCAAAAAGTATAAAGTTGTTGAAAAAATAGTAATAATTCAGAAATACGAATTAAAATGAAAGTAAGAATATTAAGGATGAAAGTGGTGCATATCATAACAGAATTTTTAATTTTGAGGTATTAACCTCATGTCAGTGATTTATCGCCACATATTAGCAGCATGCCAGAGAATAGTTGCCAAGGATCTTACTGGTTATGGCAATGTATTTGATACCTAACGAAATTGTGGAAATTCGCTGAAGGTAAGTTGAAATGCACCAAAGGTCGGTTGAAATTTATCAAAAATCGGCTGAAATTCACCAAATGTCGCTATTGGCATGGGGTTTATACCAAACGACACAGGATGAATATTCAATTTTCAAATATGCAGAAGTATTTCTCATTTCACTTAAAAATCCTTTTAGTTGACGAAATTGTTGACGGTATAACGTGGAGCAGAAATATCTAACATGAAGCATAACATGGAATGGCTTGTGGTACTTACGTATTATCGCAACCTATTGGTGACATTACATAAAACGAAGCACATGGATGCCAATTCAGCGCGTACGTCACATAAAAAATCGGGGTTGCCAACTTTGTGATTTATTAATAGAGTTGGCGATTGTTGCGATAATACGTAAGCACCCGGCTTGCATATTAAGAATTCTGAAAATTTTTAAGAATAAGTTCTCATAATAGTAAATAATTACAGGTGCCCTTAGAGTTCCATCTTGGTCCAGGTCTTCTAATCCCCAAGGGAATTCATCTCAAACTAAAGAAGAGAGAAGACAAAATACTGCTGAAATGAAAGTTGATTTGAAGCTTCGTTGTGGTTAGAAACGATCACACAGGGACTCAGAGTACAATTATAAATTAAAAGCAGAAATATAACAAGAAAAACTGGAAGAACATATTTTTTTCATGAAAAGTCGTCACACGATTTTTTGAAAGTTGTTAATATTTATTCAATTCCTACTATTAGCTCACTCTCTCTGTATTTGTATTTATATATTTATTTATATATTTATCTTGTTCAAATTTTCAATCATTAATAAAATACTTTCTATTCATCCAATCAAGATCAAATAAATTTTTTTAAAAAACTTGCAATGGATGACACTTGATGTTAATACAGTTTTTCGAAATATTAATTAATTAACTAAATTTAATTAAATTAATTACCGATTTTTGACTCCAACTTAGATTTGTCTCTATTGTTGTAACAATGTAACTGTTAAAACAAAGACAAAAGTTGGTGTCGAAAACCTGTTTTTCAGCCAAACTAGCCAAACCGGGTCTGCATTGTTGTAACAATGTAGACAAATCATGCTCCTTTTTCAATTCCTCTACTATTAGTTCACTCTCACCCTATATATATATATATATGTGTGTGTGTATATATCGAATTCAAATTTTCTAATAAAATATTTTCCAATCATCTATTCAAAGTAGGAATTGACTTAAATTTATTTTTATATCACTTGTTTTAATGTGAAATTTGTGATGCTCCTTTCAAATAAAGCGATTTTATTCTGTCTTATTATCTAAACATGACTGGTTTTTAATAATATGTCAAATTCATTACATTAGTAAAATTTTAGGACCTTTACTAATTTGATAAATAAATCCAAATTAATAGGACATTTTTAATGGAAAAAAATATTTAGTACAATAAATGTAAGATATTAAAGGAGCTGAAACATTAAAAAGCTGTTGTATCCATTCAATGAACGGGTCAACAAATTAGTAAATACAAACTTTTATAATTTAATATCGTTATTACAAGTACCAACATAAGTTTACAGTGGTTATTTCTTTGGTCTACAATGCGTGGTGTGTTAAGAGCTTAAGCCCAACAGCAGTTTCCAAATAAATATTAATTGTTCATTAAAATTTAAAGGTGTACTACAAAATATAGTTTCAAAAATTACTTTATATAAAATACTTTAAATTGTAACAGAAATATGAACAAAAATTACAGTATCAAAAGCTTTAGCACAGTAGATAGTTATTTTTGGGAAAGTTGAAAAAAAAATTATTGGTTATTGTTTTAGATCTTTGAAGGAGTTGATATATTCGGGGTTCCATTGATAAAATCAGGGCTTACATTATTTTCGGCTGGGTTTTAAACTAAGCAATCCTCAACAGTGAATTTTAAGTCTTTAATTGAATAATACTAAACACCTTTTTTGTAAACTGCGAGTAAGAGAATAACCCATCTGTTTCCTATTGAGAGATGAGGTCAAGACTTAAGTGCTGAGAAAACCAAAAATGATGCACTTTTTGACTTAAGCTGCTTTAATAATTATAGATCAATTAATTACCTTAAAATCCGGCGTATAACACGCATCTATATTTTCAAACTGTAATATTTAATTTTTAGATATATTCGCCGTATAACGCGAACCTTCTTTTTAGAAAAAAACCTGAAATCTAAGTGTGCAATGCGCTTATATTTTGAAGTCATTTATAGATATTATTCCAAGCTTTAGGAAAAAAAATGGTACACTTCTAGAACTACAACCCTTTAGTTCACATGGAATGTCATTCCTTTTAAATAAAAAGTATTTTGATATATGTAGTTGTCTAATTTTTTCTATGCTCATCTTTTCTTATTTTTAAGGCTTTCGTATTTACACCCGGCGTATAACACGCACCCGTAAATTTCTATCTCCTTTTTTTGTGTTAAAAGTGCGCGTCATACGCCGAATTTTACAGTATCTAGAATTATGCATGACTTTTCTCTCGTCTAAAATTTTAACAACAGACTTTTAGCTTTCTGAAAGCTTATCTAACCCCCTGGAAAAGAATTCCTCTGTTTTGGAGGCAAAGTATTCTTCCATTGCCATTTGGACACCCTCATAATTTATATGTTTATTTCCATCAAGAAAATTTTTTAGTGACCTGAACATATGATAGTCATAGTCGGTGCAATATCAGGAGAATATGGCGGATGAGGTAAAGCTTCCCAAACCAACTCTGCAATTTCTTGTACGGAGTTTCTTGCCCCATATAAGAAATGGCAGAGTTGTCATGAACGTCTCAGATTGTCTAACGTTGTCGTGATGGAGAATCACACCCTTTCTGTTAGCCAAAGATGAACAGTTATATTGAATTTCCTTATTCAAAACATCAAGCTATGAACAGTAACGGTCGTTTCATTTTTTTCAGTAACTCATTGTGCTCTATAACCTTGCAGTCTCACTAACAGCAAGGCATAATTTTCTTCTAATGCACATTAGTTTTGAATGTGGATGGTGGTATCTCCCCTTTGTAAACATTTTCTTTTTTTTTTTGCCACGTGTTTGTACACTATCCACTTTCCATCCCCAGTCAACAAGTGGGCTGAGAATGGTTTGCTTTTTGTGACGAGAAAGACTTGAAGAACATTTCGAAATTCAATCCATTAAGGTATCCGACTACGTTCGGAACCGTGATTTTGCAAAAGCGTGTAAATGGATAATATTTCTGATATTTAGTGTCACTTAGATTAGAAAATGCATATAAAATTGTTTTAAGAATAGTATTACAATAAAAAATTATTTAAATACACTATTTGGACAAAAAATGAACATAGAATGACCCATTTTCAAAATGTTCTCCTTCTGTGAAAAAGACTTTTATTATAATAATATTTTGCCTGTATATAGCTCAGACCTCTGTACAGAGGATCAACTAGAATTTTTGAAATACATAACTTAGAAGTGGGTTATCCATGTTTTAAGACAACAGAGGGGAGAAATTTTTAGAAAAAAAAAACCGTCGATAATTATTTCAATTGGTTGTAACCCTGAACATAATGTGAATGTTTCAAAAACCGTAGTTCGTTGACCTTAAATTCTCAGGGAAAAAAATTCATTGCTAATAATAAAACTCAACGGCTAAAGAAAAATCTTAACTGTATTTTAAAAAAATTAAAAACCTTACTAAGGAGCTTACAATGTGGCGATATAACTTTACTTCTTGATTCCTCTTTGGCAAAATCATAAATTGTTTTGCCCGTATCTATTTTGTATAAAACAACATTTTGTGTGAGTGTTCTCTATATATGAGTACTAAGGTCACGTCTCATAGTACTTCTTAAATAACATTTAACACGCTTTAAAACTAAAAAAGATCTTTTACCTGATGCATTCGATATCGGTATTGTTAAAAATATTTTCAAAAAAATCTCTACATTAGAGCTCGATAAATTTGTAGGAACATTATATCTTTGTTTTTTCTTTTAAAAATAGTAAAAACTGATCCAATTCATAAACTAAAACTATACTCAATGGGACAACAGCCCATGACAGCCTACTGTGCCTATTTCAGTTTTTATGACCTTGGGCACTGAGGTGCATGAGCAGAGTTCCGGTCAGGTGGTCAGCCTGACACTAAACCGCAGTTTTTAGTTCCCAATCAGGCTTGGTGCTCATTTATTGACCCACTGAAGGGATGAAAGGCTGAGCCAACCTTGCCCAACCCGGGGTTTGAACTCCGGATGTGTAGTGTGGAAGCGCGATAAGCTACCACTCAACCTCTGGGCTTGATGCAATTCATATCGTAAAAATTAAATATTCGATATAGTCTTTGTAAGTTTCCTTTAGTTTTTGTTAATTTTCTTCTTATAATTTCAGGTAATAATCTCTCTTCAAAAAATACAAAATGTTCTATAACAGTTTGATAACTCTCACCTTTTCGGGATAGTTCTGCTCTTGCGCTTATCCATATAATATCAAATGAATTCATTACGAAGTTTGCCCTTCTTTCAAAAATTCAACTTTCACCGAAAATATTTTTTCTCTGTTGATGCCTGCGAGTTTGTCTAGCTTCCTCTTCAAACGAGAGCCCCGATAAATCATTTGCTCCTTGTTCCATTTTTCTAAATTCCTTTCTGAAATTTTAGACATAATTTCATAGAGTTCTTAGAACAAATCCTTTTAATAATTCATTCTCAACTTATGGTAATGATTTGCTAGTAGCATTTTTTCTCTGGAGTATGATATATTCCAAATCACGGTTAATAGGGAAATTTCATGTTTGTCCATATTTTCAAAAGGGAAATTGCCTCCAGTATTGTGGTCTTTTTTCCTCATTTGTATCTCGGATTTCACACAGCCAGAGTCACTTTTATGAATCTTTATATTACTATTAAAGCCTAAGTGAATTAGCTTAGAATGGCTTGCTTTGAACTAGACATACATGTATCTTTTTATCACATATCTTCATTTTGTGTTTCATTTAACTTCATTAGTAAAATACACTGATGGAAATAAAAATCTCATCACCAAGGAGGTGTTGTGCTTTATCAACGAAATTTGGTATAGGCAAGTTTATATATCTGAAAGAGGATTTTGATTCAAATTTCGCGTTAGGCACTTGTGGCGCTAGTTACGCCCCTTTGAGGATGCGAATCAAGTGTACATGAAATACGCACTATAAAGTTCGTGAGTGTTATTAATCGTTGAAATTTGCCATAATGAGTAGAAGTTAGTCCAGAATGACTTTAAGAAGACCAAGAAGCCATTATCAACAGCTCACTGATTCTGAAAGAGGTGGTATAATAGAGTTAAAAAAAAGGCGTGGATTTTCTTTCCCCGATGTTGCAGAAGGACTTTGTAGGAATGTATCCACTGAGCATGAATTTTGACAGCAGTAGTCCTGGGAAGGCACTACGTCAAGAAAACTATGGTCTAACCACGCACGGGGCATCCCTGACAGAGAAGACCGCCGTATCCACCATATAGCTGGGAACATCGTAGTGTTTCTACAACAAAAATTAAATTTTTTTTTGGTACCAGTGTTACAAATTGAACAGTAAGACGTCAATCGTTTGATAAATAGCTCCTAGCCAGACGCCCTTTAGCGTTCATACCACATTAGCTCCAAATCACTGACATCTGCGACTTCAGTGATGTCGTATTAGAGATCATAGGAGAGTGAAGTGGCGAAGTGTTGTGTTCTCCGATCAAAGCTGCTTCTGTCTTAATGTACTTGCCCTGTCAGGTCAGAATCTGCAACACAACCTGTCTGAGGTCTAGACACACTGTACCTGTACCTAGAGTTATAGTATTGCACGAGTAATTTTCTTTGATTGCAAGAACACTCTCGGGGTTTATTCAAACACCCTGACAGCAAACTTGTACGTCAGTTTTGTGATTCAAACTGTTGCACTGCCATTTATAAACATCATTCAAGTTGTGCGCCCCCATACCCTGTTGTAACCCAATAAGCAAAATAGATTATCAACGTGTTACCTTGGAATGCTAGATCCCCCGATCTCTCTCCAACCGAGCACGAATGGGACATCATTGGACGGCAACGACAGCGGCATCTACAGCCTGAATTAAGCAAACTTATTTTGTCCGACCAAGAGCAACAGAAATGTAATTCCATCAAACAAATTGATATCCGGTACTTGTATGACACATTTCATGAACATTTGCATGTTTACATTTAAAATTCTGACAGTTACACCAGTTTTTAATGTACCATCATTTTACATTTGAAATGGTTCTCACGCTTACTTCACGCTGTGATCTTGAAACTTTAATCAATTAAATATGTTACCTAGGCAAATGTATTGCCCATGTTGCATTAGTCTGCAGTCATTTTTTTGTGGTGTTGGGATTGTGTCTAGTTATTTTATAAAATACCTAGTTATTCTATGAAATAACGGATTTCCCACTCTTTAACTGTAACATATGTAGAAAATAGTAAAGTGACTCTAATTAAATACACTAAATGGTCAAATTATTATAACCACTAGACACTTATATGGATATCAGCTATAATTTCAAGTAGAAGCCACTAGAGGGTGACACATAGATATTAATAGGGAATACAGGAAGAGTAAAGCATCAATTACACTTTGTTTCTGGTGAAAAAATGTGATTTCTATGTGTTTGAACGCTGGATGATTGTAGGTTCGAAGCGTCATAACCAGTATCAGCTGAATGGCTGCACTAGTGAAGTGTTCGAAAGCAGCAGTTATTAATGTCTACAGTGAGTGGATTAATAAGAAGAAAAGAGGGCCTCAACGTCAAGCTTGTGGTCATCACAGGCTGCTGAAAAGGAGAATTGAGAAAGTTATCCAGTCCAACAGAAGAGTAACCGTACTTCAAATTGAAAGGATCTTAGATAAGGAGCTACTGCGAACGTCGCTGAACGAACTATTCACCTCACCTTATACCGTATAGGCAATAACAAGGGTGGCCAACATTTTTGGGAAGTGTGCCATTGTTTGATAAAAAAATAATTATGCGTGCCACTTCAACTTTTCCAACAAACAAACACAAACTTGGAATAGTGAAAAAATGTTACTTATAGGCTTATTATGGGATTTTTACGCAAATTGCACATTCTTTAATGCGTCTATGTGGTTTCGAAATTTAAAAAGAATACAATAAATAAAATGAAAGTACAAACTTAGGTTTTATTGTTAATTATCTTTTTACAAGTTCAATAAATTAGATTAGAGATATAAAATAAAAATGAGTAAATTGAATCATTAAATTCAAAATAATTATTAAACGCTCAGTATCTATTTAATGTGGCTTTTGAATTACTACTATTTTTTTTACCAAGTCATCAATATTATATGATTAGCTATTACAGATTCAAACAAAATTAGGTTCTTATAGGTGCACATTAGCTAGTTTTGAGTATTATTTATTTTATTAAGTTTATAGCAGAAAACATTTATTCACAATCACATTTTGATCCAAATGTTGAGGTTTTTTGTCTGAAACAAAAAACCACACTTCAATAAAATAGTAAGAAATGGTTAATTATTATCTTTTCAAAATTTAAAAAAATTTTCTGTATGTCTCCGCATGTTACTACTACTGCTTCATCGTGCCCCCGGTTTGCCACCCCTGGGCTATAATATAGCCGATGGACCTGTTGGAAAGCCTCTACTGTTGGCCTTGAACAAACATAGATACCTCCAGTTCTCAACAGAGCACAAGGATTGGACTGTAGATGACTGGAAAAAGAGTCAAGTGGTCCGATGAATTACGTTCAGCATCCCGTAACACCCCACCTGGGTTTGTTGGTGTTTGGGGATTCGAACAAAGATCAGCCATAGCACTTTTAAACACAATTTTATTTATCCCTTTTACTAAATCAACCAACACAGCGAAGGATAGGAAATGCAATTAATAAATAACCGAAAGAACAATCGCATATAGGCGCTTAAGGCTACTAACATATAATTAAAATTTACTTAACTTACTCCTGGAGCCCTCTCGACTCCTACGCTTCAATTCTTAGTGATTATCTTGCTTAAGTATACGACCTCCAGTCGTAAATCTTGTTCACAATTTAATTACTTTTAATCGCCAACTATCAACTACCAACCATCTTCCATCGACTTTCCTTGCTTACACTAATGCCAACGCTTATACAGTAGAACCTGTTTTTGTGCGGTTTTTTTTCATGCGATCTTTTTTTTTTATGTAGTATTTGAATTTTAACGGCTTTAGCGCCACTGTAATGCTTTCTATCAATGTACCAGTGGCGTAACAAAGAATGTTAGGGCCCCCAGCAAAGTCAGGTTTTGCCTTTAATATTTTATAAATTAGGTAAACACGTACAAGGCGTCAGTCATGCCTTGGGCACCCTAGAGCCCCGGGGGTGTATGTTACGCCACTGCAATGTACATATATACAATTCTCAAGACGCTCTGTTCATTTGTTATAAACAATCTCTCGACAATGCACATTCAGTTGCTTTCTCTCAACGCGCCAACAGCCCACGCTTGATTGAAGACGAAACTAAATGACTGTGGTATAATTAATAATTTGATACAGTGGCACACACAAGGGGGGTGTCCTAGAGGTCCGGACACCCCCCATGGCCCTTGATTTTTTGGTTGATCGATTGGTTATAATTCTATGTGTATAGTACGTAAAATATAAGTATGTTATTAATAATTAATTTTATTAATTAATGCTAATTATTTATTCAATAGTTAATTTTGTATTGTTTTTGTTCCCGAAAATCGACAAAATCAGAAAAATATGTTGGGCGGCGTATTGGAGCATGGTATTAAAATGGTGGACTTTCGACCCTGGAACTCCCCTTTGAAAAATTTTTGTGTGCGCTACTGATTTGATAGATTATGTAGACGGACAAGAACCGGATTCTTTGAGAGCGGATAAAATATTTGCAGAGATACAGCTTTCCAACAAATTGGGAAAGCATTTTCTTAAAATAGATTCCAAATCCGAAAGGAGTATGAAAAGAGCTTCGATCACGCATATCTGGTTATCGTGGCCGTTACAAGCAACTGACCAACCGACCTTCGACGCAAAAACATATCTCTTGCTTTATGATGTCAAAAATTAAATCAATTGAAACTGTATCTTCAAGTGACGAAAGCGATCTTGAACTAATTTATCACAAGAAGATGAGCAATTTGGATTACGATGAGTAGCTGTCAATTATGTTAGTGCATTTTGAAAACTTTTCCGTGTATACAATACGCGAAACTAAATGCTTTTAAAATGTTCTATGCGTATTTTCTAAGTGCTACTTTTTTTATGCGGTCGCTCTCCACCGCATTAAAAGAAAATTCTGTAGTATTTCTATGAATTTGTCATACGTAAGAATTTATGAAATTTTCGAATATTTTTTTTGTCCGGTTATTTTTATGATGTCCCTACCTACCGCACAAAAACAGGTTCTACTGTATAGAACTCATTTAACTAAATCCCGTCTTCTTCTTCGAACATGTTTTCAACAGAATTTACAGTTAAAGAACAATTTCACCCAAGAAGATCAGATGAAGATTCGCGGATAGACCCCTTACAATCCTACATCGAACATGGAGAAAACGGAATGAAAGTACGAATCCCACATCTGCATTGCTACAGTTCTTAAATCTAGTGAGATCAATATTGTGGTTTGGGGAATGTTTTCTTGCCATTGGATGGGTTCTTTGATTTCATGTGGAAGAACGTACCAATGCCCACGTACCAATGGTATTTAAGTGTTAATGCAAGTCAAAAGTACATCCTTTTATATGAATAACATACCCTGTCAGAGATGAATACTTTCAACAGGACAATATATCCTGTTTTACAGCTGGCATTACCTCCAGATGATTCAAAAAGCATGGCAGAAATCCTATCGTGCTTAATTGGCCTGCACAATCACCAGATTTCAATCCAATTGAGAATCTGTGGGATGAGGTCAAACGGAACATCTGGCAGCTGCATCCAGTACTATCCAAACTGGAGGCACTGGAAAATGCAACACATAAGCTGCTGTCTAAAATCCCTCATATCACCTACAAATAACTCACAGAGTTCATGCACAGAAGAATCTATGCAGTATTAAGGGCAAAAGGTGGTCCAATATTGTATTGAAGGGGTAGTCATAATAATTTGGCTACTCAGTGTATATAATAATAGTATTATTATATATATAATCCTACGGATTAATCCTACAAATGTATCTGTGCAGACAAAAATTTAAACAGATATTATAACAAGAAATGCTTTCCCATAATCTATATTAAGACTTAACATATAATTACCTTGTATGTTATACATATTGGATAATTATTTTGATATTGTGTATTATTTGATATTTCCCCTGAAATCTCATATTTCAAAGAGCATGTCATATTATGTTGCAAGATTCATTGGGGATGAAGATTCCTGGTCTATATGAATGTAGTTAAAAAAATAAATATAAATTAAACAATACTATCAAAATCTTTATTGTAAAAATGTACAGTATATTTCTTCAAACACAAAACACCACACATTTTTAACTTAAGTCTTTAATAGAAAGATAAATAACGGAATATAATACACTCAGAAAAATAAAACATATTATATACAATTATCTCTTGGTGTAAATTATTTTCACAATTTTACACTGCAGTCCTTTGTACAAAACTATTAAACACAGCATTTCAACGACTAAGCACTATCCAGCAGTACTTGAGTCACCCCCACTGATCTTTATTACATGCAGAAATATTCATTTTTCCAAGCCTCGCGCGAATACACTAAATATTCTGTTGTATTATCACAAGTATTCATACGCATAAATTTATTTCTAAGATAAAAGTCCAACAGAAGAATGTAAACATTTCATTATAAGAGAGTGAGATTTTTTAAACATTCAGGTAAAACTGAATTAAAAGTTGCTTTTTTATGCAATAAAGATCAGTGACTGGAATGCTTACTGGTAGTGTGTGTAGAGCAGCTTTTTAACTATATACAAAACACATTTTCATATTAACCTTCCTGTTTGTGGTCTATCTGGTATTCTAGGTGGAATCAGTGGTTGAGATCTCCTAAAAGGATAAAAAATGAAGCGAAATTAAAATACAATTTCATCTCATAATTAACATAAAAATATATATATAAATCTCGTTCACTCATTGAAAAAGAAACAAAAACATTGGTAAGTTAACTATTAAAACAAGATACATTTGAAAAGTATCAGATCTCATTCAAAAGTATATTATGTATACAATAGGAAAATATTTTAAGACTTACAGCGAAAGCCGTTTAACACGAAACTGAAATACTTTTCCCTGTTAAAGGATGTTGCAACAAAAATAAGTTTATTAGAGCACATTTTATTTACACAGATATGTATATATGCATGCACTTAATAAAAATCAATGAATGAAATTTAATATAAAAAGAACTTAACGAAATTTTATGCAAAATTTTCAAGTTTTTTTGAAAAACAAAACATTTATACTGAATTTTTGGAAAATAATCTGATAATTTTCTTCGCATCGTCTTTTTTAGCATCAATGTGCGTCTAAATAACTGCGCTTACTTTTCATGATGTTCCTCATTTCGAATGACGTGGGAACAAGAGTTGCATTATTCATTACATTTTCGTCGTCGGAAATGCCTCGATATTTTTTGAGCTCTGAACAAACTCCAAAATGTCTTTGTCTTCCATAATTGGAGCTTTATACACATTATCACATCATCTACTGCAATGAATTCTTCGGATTTTTTTTCCTTAACTTTTTGATGTGTGACAAAGAGACCCCCCTTAATTTTAGAATTAGCGATTGTCGAATTTAATTCTAACCTTATCCACATTTTTATTTTTCATACAGAATGTCAAAATGGAACGCATGCCGAGGAAGTTAATATTAACGTCGCACTGCTCAGTTACTTGAGGGCTTTTGGAGACGGACCTCGTCATTTTAAACTATGGTCAAGTGACAAGAACGACACATGAGCTGGCACTCCCCTCTCTTAGCTACCAACAACACGGGAGAATGTTTGAGCTCTCGACAGATTTCATGTGCATCACAACCCTACACGGCGGGTCTTCAGT
>BMAV01027025.1:222983-318730 GCA_019973955.1 Trichonephila inaurata madagascariensis
TTTATGGGTTTTTTTATTTTACATATTAACTCCCTTACTAACTTGTAATTTTTTTTTATCATCGTAACTTGGTAATCTATCCCGTCAGCAGCTTAGAGGGAACTAAATGTTTTCACGCACACATACGAGTGTGGGTTATATTAACGTCACACTACAAAGTGGCACAAAGGGCCGTTAGCCACGAACATCGTAACTTTGAACTATGGTCAAGTGAACGAAGACGAATCCTGAGTTGACAGCACTCTCTCCTAACTTCCACACGACACAAACGGGAGAACGTTTGCGCCACGATAGATCTAACATGCACCGGGCCCTCTACACGGCGGGTCTTCAACGGTTCAAAGCTCGAATTCATGACGTCAACCACGAGACCGTGATCTTGATCACTAGGCTACCGCGGCCACATGTTTTCATATCAAACGGATTAATTAGTTTTAACATACTTTAATAACTTTTTACAATTTTTCTCTTATTCTTTCTTTTTGTAAAATTAAGGAAAGAAAGGGTTAAGTATTCTATGTTCTAAATGAATTCGATCATTAATTACAAAGGTATTTAATAAAAACCATTAGGGGTTCATTTGCAGAATTATTCTTAAACGATCAATCTGCACAATTAGATACATCTTTTTTTTATTCAATTATAATCATTTTACGAAAATTTTTTAGTTACTTTAATATTCTACTTTATGATATTTAAAATAAAAAATTATATGTTTTATATTTAGTCAAAATAATAATACAGACAAATAAATAATAATATATCGACAAAAGATTCAAGCAATTCATTTTATTAAAAATAAAACAATTGGCAATATTTTTTCCTTCGTTTTTGAAAACCATGAATATAAGTGGATCCATAAGTAAATATTAAAATTAATATAGTTTTTAATGTTTCTCAATTCGGGACCGTATTTTTGAACTTGGAACATTTCCTAAACTATTGAAGGCAACCGACATTTAAATTTTATAATGAATTTTATGATATGAGGAATTTAAATTAATAAAAATTTTAGTTTGTTAAACTCCAATACTTTTTGCAACAGAATTAATTCATAGATTTTACAGTAATTTAATTTTCATCGATATTTTAAAATAAAAAAAATACCTATCAATTGATGTAAGCATCTTTGAAAAGAGTCGAGTACAAAACGTTTTATCATCTAAAGTCTTCGACACTCATTGAGCAAGATTCACTTTAAACCGCAGTGACCCCAAAAGTTGTTTTTCAAGAATTCAATTAACATCACAATTTAATTTCCTTTCGGTTACATTTCAGCAGCAACGCGAAAGTCGTTAAACGAGTCAAATTTATCTCTGGTAATCAAATTACTCTTGCACGCGCATGCGGAAGATACTCGGTACAAAAATTAAACACACTTACAGCCATTAGGATAAATTTAGTAGTTAATAATCACGATTAAGTGGGAGGTCAAAGCGAAGGTCACACCTCACTTGTGAAATTCGTCTCTCAACGCTTACAATTTTGCAAGACAATCTTTTGAGGAATTGAAATTTAAAACTGCGATCTCAACGCCCTCTAGACCGCTGTTGCTGTACTAATTGGGCTATAATGGCTCTTTCATATAACACACGGGTACAAAATTATGCGTTCTTAATTTAGGTATGTAATAATGCATGCAAATGTGTTGAAAATCAGAATAACAACAACAAAAAAAAAGTATCGATTCTTTTAAAAATGAAATAATCAAAATCTGGAATCTTACAGGTCAAAAAGTTTTTATTTTATTTCCTATAAGAGTAATTTTAATATGTTTGTCTGCAAAATTGTATACTTTTGTAAAAAAAAGTTATTTTCTTCCCTTGAGAAACAGCTCACATTTAGATAAAAATTTAGAATTACCTTTTGTACTGTTTTGGAATACTTGAAGCATATATATATATATATACAGGGGGCCACAAAAGTGTTCGTACACTTGCAATTTCTTATGGAATTTAATGGTTTTCGACTAATAAAATTAATATATTGTAATTGTATAATTTTTTTATGATATCTGCAACTTGTTCTTAATGGAATTACATAATTATTTTTTTAAAAATAGTATAACTATTTTTTAAAAAAATTAATAATCAAAAAGCTACTAAAAATTACGCCACAAAAGTCTTCGCACACTTAACAAAAATCTCAACTTAGCTTTAAATATTGTATTTTTTTCTTAATTTAGAACTTAGTAGGATATCTTTTAGTGTCCACAACAACTTTTAAGCTTCTTGGTATAGATTTAACCAGTTTTTTGTAATTTCTGCATCGATTTTCCTCCATTCTTCTGTGATCATTGTTTTTACTCCATATTTTGTGTTTATTTGTCATGTTTTCTTTTTTTTTTTACATCAAAATCTCACCAAATATGTTCTACTGCGCTAAATAAAGAGTTTGAGGAGATGTTTTCAGAATTTGGGGACAGTTATAGAGACACCAGTGGCGTACATTGAGAGCAGTGCGCTTGGCATCATTGCCCTTTAAAAAAATTAAGTCGTCTCCAATATCCAAATTTCATGCGGATAATTTAAAATTTCTCTTTAAAATATTTAAATAGAGCTCATGATTCACAATATTATCAAAAAGTACCAATTTACCTAATTCTGAGGCCAATTTACACACCCACGCCAGAACATCTTCACTTCAATGCTGAAGCATGAAGGTGGAGTTCTTGTTCCACATAAATTCATGGGATTAAACTAATTTTTTTTCATTTACAAGTTATTATAGGCCCATCGTAACCATAAATGTTGAATTATCTGCCATCCCAATCAATTTGCTGTCAATTTTGAATTTTCTGAAACTTAATCTCAAGAATCTAGTTGGATCACTAAAACATGGAGGTGGAAGTGTTCTCGCGTTGGGGTGTAAATCGGCCACAGAATTAGGTAATTTGGTATTTTTTTTATGGTATTGTGAATCATGAGCTCTATTTAAATATTTTAAAGAGAAATTTTAAATTATCCGCATGAAATTTGGATATTGGAGACGACTTAATTTTTTAACAGGGTAATGACGCCAAGCGCACTGCTCTCAATGTACGCCACTGGTGTCTCTATAACTGTCCCCAAATTCTGAAAACATGTCCTCAAACTCTTTATTTAGCCCAGTAGAACATATTTGGTGAGATTTCGATGTAAAAAAAAAGAAAACATGACAAATAAACACAAAATATGGAGTTAAAACAATGATAACAGAAGAATGGAGGAAAATCGATGCAGAAATTACAAAAAACTGATTAAAACTATACCAAGAAGCTTACAAAAGTAGTTGTGGACACTATAAGATATCCTACTAAGTTCTAAATTAAGAAAGAAATACAATATTTAAAGCTAAGTTGAGTTTTTTCTTAAGTGTACGAAGACTTTTTTGGCGTAATTTTTTGATTAATTTTTTAAAAAAATAGTTAAACTATTTTTAAAAAATTAATTATCTCATTCCATTAAGAACAAGTTGCAGATATAATAAAAAAATTACAATTACAATATATTAATTTTTATTAGTCGAAAACACTAAATTTCATAAGAAATTGCAAGTGTACGAACACTTTTGTGGCCCACTGTATATATGAAATTTCGAACTTAAAACGAGTAAGTAATCAAGGAATTTTATCAAATACCTCCGAATATATTTAAAATTCTAGTTCAGGCCTTTTTAAAGAATTGATCCAATACATTGGTACAAATATCACTGTCTAAGACTCCTCTTTATGGAATATTTTTTTCTGAAAATATGAAAACGTTTAGCATTTTAACTCAAAAACAACCTTCTAAAATATAATTTTTAAACAAGATTTTTGCTAATACAAGCATATAAAATTATCCATATTTATATATTCTTAAAAATTAAGTTTGGAATATAGATGAGCATCTTAAAGTGCTGTTCAAATTGCAAACTTTTATTTATGTTCTTTATGAAAATTCTAAGTATAGGCGAATAGTATTCTTCGAAATTTTGTACTTGTTTTAATACGGACTAAAAGGTTAAAGTCCGTATTAAAACAAATGCTTTGTTTGAAATCTTGAAATTTCTTAATGATTACTTTTTAATAATATTTTCAAAGTGGGGAAGGGGAAAAAAAAATAAAAACATCATTTGATTTTATCTTTTTGAGTTACAATCAGCACCCATTTCTATTGGCAAAAATAAACCACAAACAATAATTAATTACATCCAATTTTTTTTAAAAATTCTAATAATTTGAAAGATTATTGAAAATGTTGCAGATGCAATCACAGATGTTTTAACTTGAAATTAAGGTAACAGATGGCTGAGAATAATAGTATGAAGCAAGATCACGATTTTGTAATAAATATCATAGCAGGTGTACATACATACATGAATCACAATGAAATAAGACCCAAATCTCCGAAAGTAGGGGAACCCCACCTTCATTCAAATTTTCTTATTGCATTTGCATGTATTATTTGTAATATAATGGAATGAAATCAAAACAGTGGAAAAGCAGTTCGTAATTTTCCGTTCTTTTATTTTACAGCACAGGAACTAAATTATAACTATTAATGGGGTCATTTACTTTATAAAAAAATCTATAAAGATTTTTAAATAAGATTTTCTCATCCCTCCCTTCAATTTTTAAAGTACCGGGGTAAATACTTATTCTAAATTGCCACTCAATTAGTCCAGAATGCAGAGACGTCTACTCGTCGAAATTAAAACACTACACTTTCGTCGCTTGCCAGCCAGCGCGGTTTACAGTTACAAAACAAATATGCAGTATTACTTAAACATAGTTTTGACAATCAAAAATTTGTTAAAAAAATTGTAAAAGAAATGTCTAAGAGGAGAATCATTAATATTTTAGGGTCATAATTTAAAAAGAGATAGTACTAATTTACATACAAATCGAAAAGAATGGTTTTGCCCCTAAAGTATAAGAGCCTAAATGAAGGCTACTGGTGGAATGATTGTTTAAAAACGTCGCACTCAGAAGCAACATGTGAGCTATATTGGCGACAGACTTTGTTATTTTGAACCATGGTCAAGTGATGAGGATTACACCCGAGTTCGCACCCCACTGTACAAACTTCCTCAACACATATGAAAACTTTGAGCCGTAACAGATTTAACGTATATCAGCCTCTATACAGGATGGTTTCAAGAAATGGTGATTTCGAATAGGTCAAATGACGAAGAGGACATTTGAGTTGGTGCTTCACATTCCTATAACCTGTATTTCATGCGAGAACCACGGCACTGGATTCTACTCAATGTGCAGCAGCTTCCATTTTTTTCCCCGATCAATCCTTCAGTAAGTTATATTAAAAAAGTCTTTTCGCCATATACACAAGAGTGTGAATTTAACGCTGAGCACATTTTCAGACAGAAAAAAAATGCCTCAATTTTTATAAAAATTTGTGACGTTGTAACTCATACATTTGTTTATAATATGGTGTTTTTAATTTTCAAAATATTTCATAAATAATTAGTTTTTCTTTTTAACATGTAAAGGGATAGCTCCTTTAGAATTACGGTGTAGGAGGGAGAAAAATGCGAAACACGTTTTCTAAAAGATAAAATGTGCCAACTCGAATCAAAATGAGTAGTATGATACAATAAGTAATTCTCTACAGGATAGTGAAGCTAGAATATAATATTAATGTTTCAGTACTTTTATATATCTGAAAAAATATTCCGAATTTGGGTCCTATTCTTTAACATTAGCCGAAAACAGCCTTAATGTCACACTATAAAGCTGCACGAGGCTATTGGCGACGGACCTCGTAATTTTGAACCATGATCAAGTGACGAGGAAGACACCCTAATTTTCCCTCCCTCTCCTAATTTTCACATCATCCCCTCTACATGGTGGGGGTTTTCAGCGGCAATGGACTCGAACTCATGACACGATTCCAAGACCTTGACTATTGGGCTACCGTGACAACGATTCGAATATTACTTTACAACTCAGCTGCTGCTAACTTTATCGCGAGAAAAATAATGATTTAAAAAGTAGCCAGCATTTCGTATGATAAGTCTTTTTTCTAGGCTCACAACATAAGGCAACGATTCAAAGTTGAAAATTTGTTACAAAAACCTATAGAACAACATACACTGAAGAGCCAGAAAAATCTGGCACACGTGCTAATTGTTTAGGACTCCAACGATTTCGCAGAAGTGTCCCAACACGATAGATGGCATAGACTTGACTAATGTTTGAAGATATACTACAGGCAACAATTCCAAGCATGAATTCTGCAAGGCAGTCCACAAATCCATAGAAGTACGAGATAGAAGAGATCTTTTCTGAAAAGCATTTCTATGTTCAACAGTGTCTATGGCAAGGAATTTAGGCTGTCAATGGTAAAGTCTAAAATTGGAAGTGTTCCTGGAAACATTCAGTAGCAATGCTGAACGTTTGGAGGAGAGTGCCACAATGACTTGTTGGAATTGTCCAAATCCGCCAGAATGCACAGGGGGACACATGAATGGGGAACAGGTGATAAAACAGAATGCTAACGTGGATGACCTCTGCCAGAGACTTCTCTAAAACATATCAGGGGTCCCCATATCATTCCAACTGCACATGCCCCTTACCCTTACAGTGGCTCCATCAGATTGAGTAATCGTCTGTTGATATGTATAATTCATGAATTAACGAGGTTAACTTTATAGAACTCCATTCACCCGATACAATTAAAATCGAGACTCGTTAGACCAGGTAACATGTTTTCCAGTCATTCACAATTCAAAGGCACAGTGCTGGCAGGCTCATCGAGGCGTAAAGTTTTGTTTCGTGCAATGAACAACGGTACAAGAGTGGAACTTCAGCTCTAAAAGCAATATCGATGAAGGTCCGTCGAACAATTCACACGTCGACACTCGTTTATTATTTCCTAATTCTAGTTTTAAATTTAATCGTTTTCTACAAAACATTCTATATTCTTCGATGTAAAAATTCCCGAAATAGCATTACATTTTGAATTAAGACTTCTTTAACATTGAATATAACCATCATGGAAATATGAAATTCTAAATTAGTATCCACTTCAAAGACGGCGATATTAAATTAGAATTTTGAGAATGACAATTTCGATTTCCCGATTTTCGCTTCCTTTTAAGGGAACACTTTAGTAATTCGATTACCTAGAAAAGTGAAAATATTTTCTTACAATAAATACCTCTATAATAACCACGCAAAATGTGGAAGAGCATAAGTCATTCCAATCCGAAGAGGAAGAAAGCCATTTCTAAATTCTAAGAGGGGGAGGGGACATGTTGCTAGTTTGGATCTGGACCCATTCCAGAAACATTTATGGTATCTACGTAAAATTAAATAAATTTTTAAATTATGACTATTTCACAAAAAGTATTGAAACCAAAAGATACTAATTAAGCCACCAAAGAATGATGCAAATATTCAGAGTGGAATATGCATAAGCGTGTCTGAAGATATAAGGGTTGTCGGTTATTTGTGTGCTCGAGCTCTTCCACATGTCTTTCATAAATTCGGTAAACTTTATAAGAAATCAGTAGTCATGTGGAATCAAGAACATGAGGATGATGGAATAAGAAAGAGACCTGCATTGCAGGGAGGTCTATCATAAGCGTAGGTGGTTACAAAGCTCAACGTAACGCCCGGAATCGTCTGTATTTTGCGAAAAGTTTCAAAACTCTGGATCTATATCGAGAAGACTCGGTCAATGTTGACCAAGATCCACAATGATGACCGAGGTTTGCCATTAAGCTCATAATTCATCCAGCCATATCAAATTTTTTTTTCTGAGATAGATATACACAACCTGACAATTAAAACGAAATACCATGAGAATGACTAGAAATTATGCAAAATTTGGGGTAAGTACACTCAAATGAGTGATGCCAATGATGTGAAACGTGCAGCTCTGTGGCAATTTTTTAAATAGGATATTAGAGAAGGAACCTGTAAATTGAGCAACATCAGAGTCAAATTTTTAGTAAATCAGTGTGGGCATTTTTTACTTATTTAAGTGGACATGTGCAATAAAAGAATGTAAGGGTATCATCACCAATGGAGACAGTTCCAGCAGACAGGCGATTTTATAAGGGGCATGGTAATTGAACTGAGAAGGGCAGGTTGGTCTATACATTAAATCTCAGCTGACACCCACCTTGACGTATTCATGGTGAACTGGCTGTGGTAAAGCTGGTTAGAACAAGGAAATATGTGAAATTTGAAGGGAGTTGGTGTGGCTAGAGTGACATTACCATGTGTGGATCAATGCATCCATCGACAAGCATAGTCTGCTCTGCAAGCATCTTCTGCTACCAATTTGCAACATGTGCAGGACACACTTGGAAGTTCCCATATTGATCAGAACCCTTACTTATGGATTGGCTGCACTCATGGCAGCTGTTAACCCCACAGTACAGATAACTCGGTTTGCAATAGTGCCAGGCGAGAGAGACAAAGATTGGCACAAGATTTATCAGGCCCAAAACGTTTCTGTTTTGATAATAATAGCCTTGCTCAAGTGTGGTGACTGGTATAATTTAGTTGCATCTGACTAAATTAGACCTGGTCAACGACACATAGCTTGGGGACATTATTGTATACAACTGCTTCAGATTCAGAGCTCTATAGTGGCCCAATGATATGTGAATAATGTGTTGTAGCTGTTAACAATTTCCTTCTTTAGGTGGGTACCCAATGCACTTCCCCAGTGGATAATTTCTGATTGCACACATCAGCCAACATGTTCTACAAGAAGCACAGATGCTCCCCTCATCAATTGAACATATGTGTGACATGCTTGAATGTACATTTAGAAGAACTGTGACAAATTGTTAACAAGGAATGGAGTCATTCCTCAGAACACCATCTAAACTCTCACTGATCCTGTACCTAAACATGTTGCTTCATATACCGCTGCCAGCAGAAATCCTACAATTTACAAAGAGTAAGTTCTGTGTTATGAGTATGAATATCATTTCAAAATAAATGTCACTTGTTGCTGTTTCCCGAGTTCCTTGACTTACTGGCTACATCTTTCTGGTGTTGCATTTCAAATGTCATGAAGTGTATTTTAAATCTATCTGCATTCTAGAAAGTTTAATAGACACTACTTGCATTCTGTTACAAACTAGCAAATCACTTTTCTCTTATTTTTTATTGTTAGTGTATCCATTAATTTTAACCTTTCTTTTATGAAGCCACATAGAAAAAATAAGTACAGAATGGAGTAACCATAACAAAAAAAAAATAATGAGTTGAGATAAAAGAAAGATTTTTTTGGAAAGCTGAAACTATAACCGGAAAATTGAGCAAAGTCTCTTAGTAGAATGGACCAAAATCTTCACCTCTAGGAAACAAATGCAAAGGTCAAAAAACTAATATTTATCAAAAATTAAGCAATTATATAAGTATTTGAATTTATGTATAAATTTTTAAGAATATTTTAATTTTTATAGAAGTGTCTAAAAAACCCCAGTAGAATTACAAAATTAAGACATTGTGACACTGTTAATTGATCAATACCAAAAAGTATAACAAATTTCAAAAATAATATCATGAATATTTATTCAAAATGTAATGTGATACTAGTATTTAACTAATTTGAATGAAAGTACCAATAAGTTTTCAGTGCTTCATTCCATTTAATAATTTTTATGGCCTTTCGTAATTTGCTTTAATAGGTTGTTGGAATATCTTGTAATGTTCATAAGCAAGGCTTGAGGAGGCTTACTATCATCAGGGTCACTATTAAAAATAGACGGAAGTGTTAAAAATGTTATCCAATTTTTGTTTTTCACTTAATTTCTATATTCATTAATTATAGTTTGTGATGAAAATAATTAAATCATTGCTTTACTTTACCACCTCTAAAAGAAGGATAAAAGGATGTTTAAATTTTATTGTGAAACTACAAACTATAATTTTCAATTTACTTAAAAGTTGAATTAAAAATGGAAATATATGATTTTTTTCTTT
This sequence comes from Trichonephila inaurata madagascariensis, assembly GCA_019973955.1. Lineage (NCBI taxonomy): Eukaryota > Metazoa > Arthropoda > Arachnida > Araneae > Nephilidae > Trichonephila > Trichonephila inaurata. The sequence goes on from BMAV01027025.1 coordinate 232,915, forward strand.
GACTTATTGAGTGAAATAACTTATTGAGACTTAATTATTAAAATTCGTTTAACATTTTAAAGCTAATTTAATAAAACTACAACATGTATATTATTTAATGTAAGCACACAAAGCTAAATTTGAAACTACAGAACTAAGCAAAGAAGGGGGACCTTCTTAAATCCAAGTTTATCTCACTTCATTCAATATAAGAATTACAATAACTTAAAACAAACTCAGCATTATAGAATTGGGTTAAAATTTACTTAATAATCAATGTAAATTTTGAATAAAAGATAAATTACTTTAGAACTTCATCATATGCTGAAAATATCTAAATCTGATTACTAAATGAATTTGCATTAACTAGTCATTAATATAATTAAAATAATGGTCTTTAATTCAAGCTTAAATTGTGATGATCTCTGTGTAAGTTATATTAGCTATTTTCAACCAAATGTATATATTAGGGTGAATTGTGGTGATTTGAAGGAAAAAAAAATTGTAATTATTCAAAATCTACTTATGCAGAAAGTATGTTTTATGGTATAGAAAATCAGGTCAAAAATACTTAATAAAAAAGTAATAATTTAAAAATTTTATATTGCTACAAAGAAATTGAATTTTTGATAAAGTCTTTCTTTTTTTAATTAGATGATCATTAATAAATGAGTTTTGAGTTTATACACTGTACATTGCAACATGTTGTATATCTAACTCTCTCTTCACACTGTTGAATCAGTCTGTTCAAAGCTTTCTTCGGTCTTCCATTTTATTGTACACTGCAATTTTGGAGTAAGATTTTAAACAATTTAATATTAAAGAATCTGTTACATGTACATGATATTTTTTTCTTGATACTACATAGTAGGTGTCCTATCACTGCACTAAAATATCTGTTTTTCATTTTCCTCTTCATCTACATACCAAAGAACATCTTTTCTACATTGGTATGTCAAGAAATTCTTGAAAAAAATGTTTCAATCTGCCCTTAAATGCTGATTAGAATATACACCTCCCCAGTTTTTCACATAGGCCAACATATGGTGTGCATTAGAGGGGGGAAAAAAAGCAAACTTTTCTCGCAAACACTGTCAAGGTCATTTTATTGCATTCGAAAACCTTCCAAATAGTTTTAATGATAGCAGCAGAAAGAAAAGGATCACAATTTGGAAAGATTCACATATACGTCCAGAGCATTTAACACACCGGTTGAGCAATACATATATATAATATAGAGGTTAATATATATATATATATACAGTCGGACCTCTATAGAACAAAGTCCCTAAATCCCAGAAAAAAGTTTATTACATGGAAAATTTGTTATATAGAGATTCATCTTTTAATATACTTTATAAAACACATAAAATAAATTTTAAACAAACATTATATATTAATAACAGTAATTATTCACACCTTTTTTAAAATTAATGTATGTTTATTTCTGAAAGGAAATAATAATAAAAAAAAGAATGTTGAAGAATACAATGTATTTTCACAATATTAAGAAAATAATTTTATATTAAATTAATGAATAAAGGACCTTTTCTAATTTAAAGCATGCAAGTAAAATTAAACACATTATTTTATAACTAGAACATGGGGCTCGATTTACAAAACAATTTGAGTAGAAAGGATATAGAAGACGTTTTTAGTGAACTGGTCAATGGGGGTTAAAGGTTACACTTCTCAGATGAAACGTCCAGAACTCTATTGCTCTAGGCGAGTTAGGATCTAATAAAAACCAGTTCCACCATAAAATGTGTTAAAGAGAGAATAACTTGAAATGTCCAGAATTACTTCAAAAATAAGGAGAAAAAAAAATTGAATCACAAAAGAAAAAGTTCATTATATAGAAAATGCACTTAGATATGAGGTTATCTTGAAAAAAAAAATTTGGAAATGTTCAAGGTTCAGGAAACGTTGCTATATAGAAAAAATTTAATATAGGGTTGGGCTTATATATAAATGCATACTTCTGTATCATTTCTATTTCAATGTATACAAATATAATATTTATTAGTAAGTGTGAGTTACGTTAACATCATACTATAAAGCAACACAAGAGATGTAGGAGATAGGTCTTGTAATTTTGAACCTCAAGTCAAGTGTCAAGGATGACACATGAGCTGACACCCCCCTCTCTGAACTACCACACTACACCTATGGGAAAACATTGAGCCTCAACAGATTTAATGTATATTAGCCCCTTCTACACAAGGGGACTTCATATTTTTATTATTTAAACAGGAAGAAAAGTATTGTGATCTCAATGCAAAATAATCAAATTCTTTAGGGTATGCAAATTTATTACATTTTAAGAAAACTGTACAGCATTATATAATACAAGAACACAACATATAAGTTTAAAATATAAGAAAGCATATAAAAAAAATCAAAAATAATTTCATACTGCATAGAATATTAGCAAAACACTTTGAATTATTAATATTCAGTTATAACCTTTCAAGATTTCACAGCAAAGAACAATTTATTACAGCACAGGCACTTTCGATGGATGGCAACAATATAATTCTCATTTTCTTTGGTTCATTTTTAACTTTTTCTAAGAATACATCAAAATATTTAATATATTCTTACTAGAAGTTAAAAACGAAATACTATTAAGAATACATCACATTTTTTGAAGCGTTTATAAATATTGAATCCAAATCTATTTTTTTTTGTTTACTAACAATAAATAGATCAAAGATTTTTATAGGACATACAGACTTTTTTTTTTACACCTACAAGTAGTTTAAAATTTCACATTACAAATGCATCACAGGATTTATAGTTTCAAATCTATACTACTTGCAAAAATTACATATTCAAGGAAACTTTGCATGAATTACTTTTTTCTTTCATAAATCTATTTTACTTTTTCAAGTAATGGAGAAAGAAAACAGTCTTTTTTAAAACTGGATAGTAATTATTGGGACTGTAATAATCGTTACAATATTTTCTTTTAAAAATAGTATTCACTTAATAATAAAAGTATATTTCTTAGTTTTAAGAGACAGTAGATTTTACATTAATTACTAAAAAGCTGCTTCTGTATTTTTATAATAGGATTATTTTTATTAAGGACTACTATTTATCTAAACATAATTCAAAGTTTAAATCTGTACTCCTGCAATAGAAAGTAGAACAATGTCTTTTGTTTTTTTGTAACTATACCCTACATTCAGTTTAAATATAAATAACAATCTGATGAAATTACCTAAGCTTATCTATAAAGTCGAGCACAATTTATAAATGGATTTAAATATGTTATTAATTTTGACAAAACTACATTGAGAGAAATATATCAAGGGAAAATTTTATAATAAAAATACACTTCATTTCATTAAAAAAAACAAACAAGTTATACAAATATGGACAGTTTTTTTTTTAAAATACAAAATTGTAATTATTAAGCATTTTTTAAAATCAATCTTTTTCCAATTGTAAATAGTTGAAACCCAAATGATGGACCAATTAAATATAAGCTCTTTTTTATTAAACAGTTCTTTCAAGAAATTAAATTTTTAGTTAATTGGATTAGAGGTTGATTTTTTTAAGTAGCTAAACAAAATAAATGCGATTTTGAGAACTAAGATAAAGAAACTAAAAGTAATATTTTTTATTAAATTATGAAGATATTCTTTTAAGAAACACTTTTAAAATACCTTTAAGGAATTTAATATCAGTAATTCAAAAATGTACTTTACAGGGAGAGGGAGTGATTACAAATAGAAAAGAAATAATCAAATAAGATCTATCCCTTAGTTAACTCTTTTAAAAAGCTCATAATAATAATAAATTATATATAACTAAAGAAAATATATTGAAGTATTTAAAAATATACCTCTTATCAGAATGTTACAAATAAGTGCTGCCTACGGTGTATATACAAAAACAGATTAAACATGTAATAATCTCAAATTTTGGTATAATATTTAAAACCGAGGATAAAATAAAATATTTCAAAAAGCAATAAGGTAAATGAGGTAATAAAAACCTAATTTGCAGATTTATATATACAGATGATATCAGAAATCATTAATACCGTTATGGTTGAAAATATATGCTGTATTACCAGTTTGTAATTAATATATCAATAATACTGAAAGGTAACATGCATATTTTGATTTAGAATCTGATGATACATATATAAAATTATCTTGCTTGGTACTATTTATTGCTGTTTCGGACGTTTTAAGTTACAAATGTCCATAATATTACCATTCATGAAGCTCCATTTCTTAAATTAAAAAAAGACTAATGGACATTTTTTAAGTCATGTTACACATGTGTTCAAGTAGAAATTGGATTTAAAATGTAGGATACATTTGAGCTAATTATTTGATTGTATAAAATAACAGTAAAGCTCTCATTATAATTCAAATAGTAAAGAAAATAAAACATTTAAATATTTAACATATTGCACACAAAACCCTTTTGAAAGTTGTTTTCAAAAATGCATTCTGATCTTGCTATAAGAAACTGTCTTAAAAAATTGTTACATTTAAGTGGTAGAACATAAGACACTCTGAATACTTAATACAGAATAGCTTAAAGTAATACAATATTTAAGCATTCTCTAGCAACACCTTAAGACAAGTCGCATTTCTGATAAACTTATAATACTCAAAAATAGTAAAATAAAAAATAAGCTTCGATAAAATAACGTCTAAATTATATAAATTTTACAGAAGCTTTGATACAATATGTTACACATAAAATACCAAAAAGTTTTAAATTTTTAAAACTTAAAAGAATAAATGCATTACTGGAATATTTAATAAACACAGAAAAAAGTATCAACTTATGCTGCATTACATTTAGATATCTATATATTATAAAACAAAATTAGACGTAAAACAATTCACTACAATACTAAGTGAAAAACATTTAACTTCAGCATATCTAAGAACAAACATTTTTACATAACATTTACACAACATCACACAATAAATGTCATCATAGCATTAATAAAGCAGACAAACACATTTTTTTTCTTAAATGAGAAGTAGCAATTAAAAACATCACAATAATTGATTAAGCAGTTGACAGTGTAAAAGGAATCAAGAGCCAGAATCATAATGATTATGAGTATATAACAAGGCACAGAGAGATGAAGAAAAACTAAACACATGCAGAAGTTAGCTTTAACAACTAAGAAATCTATACAAAAGTTATATACAGTTTTAAACAGCATACAAGGATGATTGAAATATTTAAAATATAAAAGTAGAATTACTTTAAAAAATTGGAAAAACTATTCAATTTTAGAAAAGAAACACAAATTCATATTTAAATATAATTAAAAAAAATAAGATGTTTCCCCCTCCCCAGACTCATACATTTTTTACCAAATATAATTATATCCTCTTTTTGTCAAAAATATTTATTCCTTTTGACAAATTCTAAATTACAATGCCAGAAGGAAGGGGGATTAACAAGATGTTATTTTAAATGATGAATATTATCAAAATTCACATTATTATCTACAATTTCAATTCCCACATCAATATCTACATTTTTTTTTAAAAAGTGGAAATTGAAAAGATGTCACCGGTTTTTATTTAGAGTGAAATATTTGTCACAAATAGCAATCATCCCTGCTAGCAACTACAGAAGAAAATGTTATTAGTCACAAAATATTAGTTTTGATGGTCAGGTGCAAAGCAGACCATTTAGAAGTTGAAAAGCACACAAGGAAGACATCATGGACGAGGGGGAATAGAAGGAGCACTTCCACCACTGCCTCGGCTAGTGTATGTAAGAAAAAATATTGAAGATAATGTAACAAAACTTGCAACCAATATTACTTTTACGAAACATGAAATTATTCAATAGGACTAAGCCTTTATAGTAAACTAAATTTGTATATTACATCTATTAAGTTTTATATAAGGTACTCATAATGCCAGACACAATGTGATTAATAAATTTAGTCATTGTTTCAATTACTTTCTTTGGCCCTAATTACTACTTTTTAACATTTATTGAAAATAAGGCATGCATATAAAACAGCACTTTTAAACATTAACATATTCTTTTAATACTTTAGTTTTAAAACTAGTTTTGTTAATATGAAGAAATGAGCAGTGAAATTTGAATTTATCTTTGATAAGTGAGGCATATTGAGCAAAAATAATTGTTCATTTCCCTGAAAAAACATGAGCATTTCAAACAAATGGAGGATGTCCTATTTACAAATGTAAATAATAGTTTCTTGAATGTAACAGTTTTATCTACAGCTTTTCATTGTCAAAACTTCAACTTCTTGAATGATTTTCTTAAAAACCTTTTAAGCATGTGCTCGCTTCTAAATGGCAATATGAAGCAAAATTTATTATATGAACCAATTTTGATTACTAAATATAATATTTTAAAATGTAAAAAAAAATTATAAAGTATGCAAAATTGTAAATATGAATTTTAATGAAAAATTTAGTCTGCATTAAAATAAGTGTATTCAACAGTATTAACTAATAAATATGCTTAAAGTGACCTTTATATAGCCCTAATAATCCCCTGTGTAATAAGTTAATATGTAAATCTAACAAAATGAGATGCATTTCTGTAGTCAGCGATAAAAATATGTATAAAGTCATTCTTTTGAAAGATGGAATGAATATATTGTATGATTTTTTATTTTAAAGGCCAAGCATTTTTTTAAATGAAATTTTAGATTTAAAATAATATTACTTAGAGGTGGAAACCCAAAAATATCCAATTAATTAATTTCATCAAGAGATACTAAAATATTATATAGAAAATATAATGATAAAACAAAGCAAAAAATACCCATTATGTTGATGTTGTCAAATTCCTTTTTTTTCTCCCAACAACTACTGCTACATGAGTTACAACTTTTGTATTCTACATCTTTCTGTTTTTATCTGTAAGTAAAAATAACTGAGCTTTCCCCTCCCAACATGGTTCATTTTAAACTAAATACACTGATGGAAAAAAATTCGAACACCAAGCAAAAATTATAGAGAGCAATGAAATTTTGGCATTATATATTTAATTGACTAAAGTTTCATGATCACAGGCTAATGTAAGTGCAAGAACCATTTCAAATGTGCAATGATGGTACATAAAAACCAGTGTGGCCGAAGAATTTTGAATGCAAGCACACAAACATGCATGCATTGTGTTGTACAGGCACCATGTCAGTTCATGGAATGAAATTCCATGCCTGTTGCATCTGGTCAACAAAAATAGAGAGTTAAAGTTGGTTGCCAATGACACTAGAGCCATCGTTCAATGATCACCCATACATGCTTGGTTGAAGAAAGATCTGTGATCTAGCAGGCAAAGGCAACAGGAATACTCTGTAGAGTATGTTGGGCAACAACTACAGTTAGAGGGCACCCATTATACTGTTGCAAAACAACCCTTTTAAGCAAAATGGCAACACAACAGTTTGAATTACCTGACAGTACTCCAGCTGTCATATGTAATTGCTCCTCAGGTCATAACTCCAGGTGCAAATTCCAGGCAATCACCTGGTCTCTTTTTAACCCACAAGATAATCTATGGCACAATGCCAAAATTGTTTTCATCAGGAAACACAGCAGATTTTCCCTCTGGCCACCAGTAAGCCCTAGTTTGACACCACTGACATTGTAGGACATCTGGTTCAGAGCTGTTCTTGTAGCAAACAATTCAAATCTCAACAATAAAAATAATGTTCACAAGATTTACAGTGTGTATTTAAAGTAAACCTGAATTGACACCATCTTTTAGATGCATAAACACATATATCAAATTTCATTTATCTAGCAAAACTCCTTCTTGGTGGGATTTTTTTTTCTATCAGTGTAATATAATGGTGTGAAATGATTATATAGCACAATTTCAGATGAATTTTGATGATTAATTCTTTTGTTATAGAATCCTAATTCTATTAGTGAAAACACTTTTTATCACAAAAACAGAGTAAAGCAGTTAAATAAAGCACCATAACAAGTAAACAGAACACAAAACTATGGATTAAAACATGTGTTGGAATTACATTTATAATTAGTAGCAAATAATGAAACAGCAAAAGCAATATTAGTAATACAAAGGGTGTAAAAGAACAGAACATTTTATCAATAATAACACAATCAAAATAATTATATTATGGATGAATAAAAGAAAAAATAAACTTACGTTGGGATAAGTGGAGGTGGGAGTCCACCAGGAGCAATTCTTGGTGGGGCAGCAGGAGGTGGTCGATTTGGCCCACCTGTTTCTGGCCTGCTAGGGAGAAGAGGGGCTCCTTTATTATTATTAGGAGGTGGTGGTGGTGCTCGAGAGGTGTTCCGTCTTGAAGATCTAAGGAGGGAGAAGAATCCTTTTAAATATACTAATATACATTGAAGTTATCTATTTGTTCAATTTCTTTTAGGATGTTTTTAATTTGCAAAAAGGAAAACCATATGAAAATAAATTTTTTTTAAAAAAAAAAGGCTTTAAGCTTCTAAAACTGAAAAATAATTTCAATTTCTAACATATAAAAAAAATAAGGATATCTCTTCCATAAGAAAACAAGATTCCTTTACAATCTGCACTATTCTGAATAAAAATGGTTAAAAATTTTCTATAAATTATAAACCTCATTGAAATTGAACAGTTTTTAATTAAAAAAACACAAAGAATTTATTACAATTAAATTTTATTTTGTAATAAAATAATAGCAAAATTAGTTTTATTATGCAGCTAAATTAAGTGTATTTGTTTGTCCATTTGTTTTGTTATTTTTTTTAAAAAAAAAAAAAATAGAAATATACAGATTTTGGAAACAGTGATAAAACTAAAATCATAAAAAGGAACTTCAGCAGAAAACTTACGAAAACAATTTTTTATAAAAATTTTTATCCAGTAGAAAATAATTTTTAATAGTGCAGTGCTTATATAGGTTATTTAAAACAATCTATTTCATGACATAAAATGAGTTAATATCCAACAAGAATTTATGTACTGATAAAAAAATCAGATTTACAATATAAAAAGTACACAAAAGACAACCACATGAATATACAGTAATGTAACAAGTATTACAATTTTTTTAGCAATACATTTATGTGAAGAAAAACAGGGGTAGGGATAATGGACACAAAATAGATTCAAACTATGCCACCAAAATAATATCAAATTGAATTAAAATGGAGCTGCGGCAGATCCCACTTCCAAAAGGAATTTCTATCCTTTTGAAGGAAATCCAAAGGTCACATTTGCCTTTTAATTTGATAAAATGTCCAGACAAAGTCAAGTGTCCACTCACATAGAGGAGAAATCAATCTTTGATTGCATACGGTGTAAGAAACCAACATAGTTCTCATGCAAGATACAGCAACTCAAAACATGGAATCAATGGCTGATTGCTAGTTTCAGCTACATCCAACGAAAAAATTATTCTAAGTCACTTATTTTTCAAAGAGGGCGACTTAAAACTACCTTTTAAGAGAGACAAAAAGGCAAAATTGGGGCCACTAATCAATTCTTGTTTCATATTCAATCTGTCACTCCTGTACCAAAATGAACTTTGTTTTACAAATGCTTGACTACAGCACATACGTGCAATACACAACAGCAAGCACTTCACAAAACTCAATTGAACCACTGAACACTTCCAAGACTGTGGAACAAGCACTTGTTCACCAACATAATCTATAATAATCTTAAAGTTTGTTAAATAAATTATTTTTGCTTCAACATTGTTTCTTGAATCCAATAATGCAACCTATAACCTTGAGTAACTTAAGAGTAAAAAAACACCCCTAGAAAGACATGTATGCAGTTTTTCATACAAAACTATACAAATTAGAGGGAAAATTTTTTTTTTCTTGGACAAAAAATTCATTTGAAAAACAAATTATTTAACACTTTAACGTGTGTGGTATCTTTCCGAAACCACCATTTTCTAAAAAATACCTCTAAACGCGCAGTGGTATTTGAATGAAACCAATGATTCTACTGATATCTTTTATCTTTCATAGAAGATACTAGATGTCAGCACTTTACAAAAAACTCTTCTTTCTGTGAGAAAAATGCATCATTTTAAAAACATTTTTTGAACACTTTCAAAAAAAGTTTCTTTAGCAAATAAAAACAGATAAATATTCAAAGTAAGTTATGTACATTTTTGCTACATATACTGTTCATAGCATAAATAATTTTTAGAATGATACATTATAAAAAGAACTGCCTCATAATAAGTCAACTAAGTGGTGGTTTATAGGGATACCACTGCGCTTAGAACATGAAACTGTCCCAAATTGTAGCACTCAGCAGTAAGAGATATTCCCCTTGTTTTTCTTTTTTCTGACTCAGGCAGTAAAGTAACTAATAATTTATGGGGTTTTTGCCATTGCTTTGGAGGAGGGGATTTTGTTTATACTGAAGGGAGGTCAAATTTTTTTTTTTGGATGGTGAATATATCTAATATAGCTGATACTATTTAATCTTTTGAAGATAAAATTATCAGATTATTGCTTGTTTTAATAATTTAATAATAAAGACAAATGAAAAATCTGGCTATTTAAGTTGATTTCAATCTCTATAGTTATATTTTGTATTATTTAACATTTAAAAATGTAATTATCTTAATATTGCATGTTTTAGTAAATTTATTACAAAATATATAAAGAATAATCTTACAAATCTGATCCAAATCATATATTGTTCATCCGAGAATTATGTTGTAAGTGCGCGGTGGTACTCCTATGAAACCACCTCCCCTTGGGGAAATGTACTGTAATTTTTTTTAAAGGTATTTTCTCTGTTATTAGGTTTTATACATAGCATTTATTAATTTTAATTTTGAAAAATTCAGCAAATTTATTTTTTGCATCAAAGGGTTAAATATCTCACAAATCACAATTTTTTGAAGCAATAATTAATTTTCAGTATAAGAATGCAAGTAATCAGTAATTATGTAAAAAGATAAAATAAAAATATTTTTATATACCCTGGAGAATCTGGAGGCATCCAAGTATCTTTCACAGGAGGAGGTAAAGGTTGGTATGATGTTTTCATGGATACATCTGATATTATAAATAATGCTTCTTTACATGCTTGATATAGCCTTAAAATATCTTCTCGCTTACGAGATTCTTCAGCTGACTCTTCCATCAAAGTTGCCTAATTTTATAATAATACACATAATATAAAATTACAAAAAAAAAAAAAAAAAATAAAAAAAATAAGGAAAAGAGTTTCAATTATTTGTATTAATATAAATCAAAAATTGAATCTTTTTTTTTTACCTGATCACATGCAGCATATAAATTAGCTAATAGATCTGTGTATATGAAACTTTTTGTCTGCAAAACAAATTAAATGAACATTTATTGTTAAAATTGGTCAACACATGAAAAATGCAAAAAGAATTTTACTATATAAATTTTATAAAAATGAAAACTGAAATTTGAAACAATCTATTTTCTAACAATTCTAGCAAAATGTATACTTACATTATTTATAGTTAAATGCATTATAAATTTCGGCACAAGATCTCTTAAAGTTTTTGTTATGATTTTCATATATGAATCAACAAGATTTCGAATTGTTTCAACTTGACGTTCTAATTGTGGATCCAATGATGCTGAACTGTCATTTTCTTCAACTTCCCCATTTAAATGTGAAGATCTTTCAGGATAAACACCAGCTCTCAAGAAAGATGCCTTCCAACTGTCCACATCTTCTTGGTTCTCACAAGACAACTCTAATTGCTTATAATCTTTAAATACATTTCTAGTAGGAAAAAAGAATGAAAAAAAGGCTTGAAGCAAAAAGATAACCAAGAAAAATGCCTTTTGTTGCACCTGTAACTCCAAAAAATGAATTTATAAAACAACATTTAAATTATTTTAACCTGCAAGAACTAGCATGATGAGAAATTCTTCATAAGAGCTGATGCAATGTGAAAAAAGCTCACTTGCAAGGTATAAAGGTGACCTATATCACTGTATCTTAAGCTAATAGGAAGTAAACCCAAAACATTACTCACCTACTGTTATGGTACACAAATTAATAATGCATTTTCTTAAAAAGTGTGAGAAGACGTCTCATCATGCAAGTTCTTGAAAGTTAATAAACAGAAAATTAGAATACTGCCATATGTAATAAATGTACACAGGACAAAGCCAGCTATTTATATATTAAAAAAGAATTCATGCATCTTTTTGTAAAAAATAATTCATTTCCATATTATTCAATAATATTTCATTACCATAATGGTCACCAAAAAATGAACCCATAAAATAAGGTAATAAATTCATAAAGGAAAACAGTAGCAAATCAAACACAATATTAAATGTTTATTAAATAGCAGTAAATATAATCAAACCCCCCAAATTTTTTTAAAAAGTAAAAAAAATAACATTTTAAAAAAGTCATTTCAAATTTAAACACGTTTCACTTTTAGGAGGGGCCCTTTTGGTTCTCTTGCTTTTTAAATGGAAAAAGATTTGGATACGTCTGATAGAGAAGTGCAATACACCCTGTCCAATTAGAAAAGTGTGAAAATAATTTTTGAGTGTCAATATTAGCAATTTAAAAACGACATTCCACATCATAAATTTCAGATATTCCCCCCCCAAAGATTTAGGGACGAGTTCCAAACAGGCCAAGGAGGGCCCCCTGCAAGGCCTTTGGGACCCCTCACACCCCTCACCCTTTTGGAAATTTTCCAAAAATTAACACCAGAGTAAGCCCCGCTTGGATTATCCCCCGAAACTTGGATCAGTGTTCTCAATCGGGAGGCTCTCGGGCCCCCCGGGGTTTTTAAAGCAGGAACAAACTATTCTAGCCCGGCCAAGGGGTCACCTTAAATCAATAAAATTTTTCAAGGATCAAAGAGCTGTTCTTCTGAGCAGGCCTCGCCCTTCCCCTGAACCTGGGCTCACCAAGCAGGTTGGGGCACAATCCCTTGTGGTGTTGGAATTTTGAAGTTAGTATGGACCTGGTCTGCACTGCTGGCCAATGGGGGCGGCAAAAAACAACAAGGGGGGTATAGTTTTGGAAATCCTCTTGGTAGGGCCCCCCCTTTTTAGTAAATGATGAACCTCCCAGGGTATCAATAATTACAACAAGATAATGAGCCATTCGCCTGTGGAGCAAAAGATCTTTGCAATTCAGAAAGTTAGGGAGAAGCAGCAAATTTCACAACCCACTTGTCTGAAAACGAGGTCACGTGATTGACTTAGAAAGCTATGGATTTTCATGGTGTTTAGATAGAAATTAAGAAGCAAGGAAGCTTTTTTTGACATACAGTTGAAAAAAAAACTGCTTTTTCAAAGACCTTTTGGGAGAAAAATTCCCATTCAATATTAAAAAGGTTTGCCAATGTTTTTTAAATTTTTGATGAAGTTATATAAAAAGTGGAAACAATGTTTAATGGTAGCGAAATCAGATAGTTACATTGATTTCTTTACATTGTTTACAGTAGTAGCATTTCTTTTTCTACAAAATAAAACTAAATTATTTTGATAAACTTTATATATAATAAATATAAAATCATAAATTAAAATATGTAGAATTCCTATTAATGATTAATTTGGATGTGATACAAGTGAAAACAGTAATTACTATCAATGTAATGAAACAAAATCTATAAATATTATAATTGCATCAGAAGAAAAAAGCAAAGAAACCCAAAATTATTACAAATTTAATCTATATAACAATGTAACATTAGATACAACAGTTTAAGATTATATTTTTCAGAATTACAGTAATAGCTTAAAAAAGTACCTTTGATCAGGATTAAAGAGAGCAAATGTATGACGACGAGACATAAATCCTGCCTCTATATCTTTAATTTTTAAACCATCTAATGGTAGCATATATTTTCTATCTTTTTCCTGTTGGTTTCAAGAATAAAAGTTTGTTAAATATTGACAGTAAATCTCTTCAAATATTAAAATTAAAAAAATAAATAAATAAGTAATTACCTCTTCATCTTTGTACCAGGTTAAAAGTTCGGATGTTAAAACAAACCAATAATCTTTGGAGCCTCCTTTCATTATACCTAGACTATGAATACACATCCAACCTTTTCTAATGACCTGAGAATAAAAATGCAAATAATTTTTTGGGGGGCCCTTTAGTTTCTCCAGTGAACATGTTATATTTGTTAAATAAAATTACAAAAACAGCGATCTACCTGGTTCCCCAATTTCCGTTTTCCGGTATTAGCTTCGGCATTAACTTGAGCACTAAAATATATTTAAATATTAATAAAAGTACAAATAAACATATAAATCCATTAAAAAATAGTTTAGATAAAAGAAAAGCATTTTGCAAAACACATGCAAAAATTATTCAAAAGCATAAATCAAAGCTGATAATACATTAAGAGAAAAATGTACAACAAAATAAGACATTATACGTAGAGCTTTTAAAACCTTATTATGATTTATAATGTGAGATAGAAGCATTCACTAAACACTTTAATGAATATATTAAAATTTTTTGTGATTCATATTTAAAGCACAGCTTTTTCTAAATAAGAAATATTTTAAAAAAGAATTAACACTTTTCAAAGTTTAAATAATTTAGACTATATTTGCATAAACTATAAATGCTGATAATGTCTAAATAGAGAAACATATTTATTTTATGAGACAACACCAAATTTCTTTTCAGAATAAAATTTCCTTTTCTATTTCATGTAATTTTGTAAACACATTAATAAGAGGTAATATTACCTCTCAAAACACATTAGATTCAAATTTGCCTGCTATTAACTTGAATAAACATGTAACATTTTAATTAGGATAAAGAAATATAAGTATATAATTTATTTACATTAGTTTCTTACCATTAATAATCAGTTTTAAAATAAAAATGAAATCTAGCTCGTTTTACTTTGAACATGGAAGTGAAACATACTTATGCATATTGTACACTGGAATATATTTATTATATGGATATCAATCAAATTTATCTTAGAATTATGAACATAAAATAAGATACATAATACAGATTTTTCACAAAAATCTTTAAAAAGTCTACTAATTTAATAGTAATGTAGAATAACTTAAAACTTACTGCAATACAATAAAAATTTGCATATATGATATGGCAGAAAATATTTATATATAAGGATCCAGTTAATATATAATGATTAATAAATATTAGAATTTGTTTTGAATAAAGAAATTATTTGACAGAATAATTGAGCATAATTTTGAAATTCAGCACAAACTTTTAAATACATTAATAGTTTTAAGCACATGCAGTTCCAAAAGTGATTAGATACCACAATAATTATACCAACAAATATATATGTTACAGAGTATTAATACTTCCCAAATTTTAAGTAATAAAATAAAAAAAAAAAGTTAAGTCATTTTTAAATCAAGTTAACATTTTCCAAAAAATTTATAAGAGTAATTAATTTTAAACAAGACAACACAAGACTAATAAAAAATGACTTATGGATTGGTTTATTAGGATATACAAGGGATAAAAACAACCCAGCTATAAAACAAAATTCATTCCTATTAATAGAAGAAGGATTTAGAGATCTAGAGTATGGAATCAATAAACAATGAACATTAAAAAATACTTTCATGCAAGAATATAGCTGATGTAATAAAAATCACAAGCAGGAAAGAAAAACCATTGCTATTCTATAGCATAGTTTAATAAACTCACCCTCCAGTATAATGATCAATGCTGAAAGAATGAGGACCAGAGATGAAACAAAAGAAAAATTAATCAACAAGACAAAGAGTAAAATAGTAGAAAATAGGATAAA
Organism: Trichonephila inaurata madagascariensis; assembly: GCA_019973955.1. Taxonomy (NCBI): domain Eukaryota; kingdom Metazoa; phylum Arthropoda; class Arachnida; order Araneae; family Nephilidae; genus Trichonephila; species Trichonephila inaurata. The sequence continues at coordinate 248,648 of BMAV01027025.1, forward strand.
AAATATGTAGGTCAGTCAAAAAGTTGGTTACACTCCTTCACAAATTTATATGTAAAAGTGTAAAGTAGCAGCTTTCACGTGGCAATTTAAGTAACATACCTTCGCAGTTGCAAGTGGTGTCCAAATTTGAAAAGGCATGCATTGACTTGATTTAGTGGATGAAAAGGTGTAACTGCACCAAAATTTATCCACAGTTGCATGAAGTATATGGTGAAAATGTAATGTCCTGTCAAGCTATTGCAAAGTGATGTACCATGTTTGAGCATTGACAAACAAATATCGATGACACTGAATGCGACAGAATACTATCAATTGTGAAATATTTTGTGGTCACTGCTTGTAAACAGATTCATAAAAATAGATGAAACCTCAAATGAATTGGATATTTTTCTCCCAAATGTATGCATAAAATTATTGTTTTGCTTAAATTTCATAAAGTTTATGCTTGATGGGTGTCTCTTCCATTGATGGAAGAACAAAAGGAAATGCATTTTTGAAGTGTGTTAGCACTTCTGCAAAAGAAAAGAAATGAGTTTTGGGGCAAAATTGCCTCTGGAGATAAAATTTGGATCCCCTATTTCTCAACTAAAAAGAAACACAGTTCCTATGAGTGGAAACATTCCACTTCCCCAATTCGAATAAAGTGCCAAACTATTCCATGAATGGGAGAAATGATACTTACAATGTTTTTTCACAGAGGTTTGGGGTACACAGAATTCATATCAAAGGATGCCATAATTACAGCATTTTATTGTGAAATTCTAAAACAATTGTGAAAATTACTTAAAATAGAGGGAAAGAAAAAATAAACTTTTAAAAAGGCATTGTACTCCTCCCTTGAAAAAAAGGGGGACCAACAGCAGCAAAAAAATAAACTTTTAAAAAAAATTTAAAAAGGTTTGGGAATGTAAGATAGCCTTTTACAGCCCAATTTTGTCCCCTTTGGTTTTTGGGTTTTTTTGGTTCCAAAAAGGGAAATTTTTTAAAAACTAAAACTTCCCCGATGAAAAAAAGAAAAAGATGCAAAGCAAGAAGGGTTACAAATTGTTACATAGAATTTCTTTGCAAAAGGCATTGAAAAACTTGCCATGCCTTGACAAATATGCCAAACAGTTGAAGAGTAGATTTTGCATAGAATTTTAGGATATAAATAATAGCATTGTAAAATTTCCATCCGGATTTGTCTTCTTAAGCAGTGCAACTAACTTTTTCACTGATCTTCACACTTAAATAAAGAAAAGCTGTACCACACACAAGTACTTTTTATTACAGACTGTAAATGAAAAGCAGTATAAAATATTATTTTAGTAGTTTTAAATCACTGAAAAAAAAGCAAAAAACTATGAAGAGTCAAGTCATGAAATGAACGTGACAAAGTGGTAATTTTTAAATACATTGTTAGATTAACAGATTACAGTTTCTGAATATTTACAAAATTATGCATGTAGAGGATGATATTTATGACCAAAAAATTATCTCTCACAATAGCTCAAGGATTAATATTCTTTATCTATTCCAATTTCTCAATATCATAACACACTTTCAGATATTCAGAAGTTTTAAAATTTTAACAATATAATAGTTTATCCTGCATAATTCATATTCAATATGAGAAATTGAAATTAACTCTTCATGTCTTTTATAAGAGAAAAAATTGTAAAAGGAGATATTCAGGTAATAGATTACTACATAGAAATAAATGATTCTTACACATTAAGATAATTTAATTATATCTCATATTTTTTTTTACTAAAATATTGAAAGAACCAGCAGGATTAAAATAAATAATTTTTTTACTTTGTGAAGCCAATGAAATCTTCATGATTTGTATTCATGTAGGCTAATTCAACTTCAACCAATAGTGCCAACTGCTGTTTTGTTTTTTGTTCACATTCTCGAATATGAGTAGTTATAATTCTTTCAATTTCATCACGTAAATTGGGATAGCGATTCATCTGTAAACATAAGAAACTTTAGTTCAATGATGATATTTAAGCATTCATAGCAGTTTCTGGAAAAATTAAAATACTTTTGGTAATTAAAATAAAACTTAGACAAAAAAAAAAAAAATATTTTGATTACACTTTGGGGAAAAATGGTTGCACATTCAGTAAAAATTTAAAACACTTTTAAAAACTAAACATAAAAAAATAAATAAAATATTTTTTTCTGAAAAATTATAGCTTTCATTAAAAAAGCTTTACAAAAATAAAAAATTTACGCATTGAAAACATAATTTGAATAAAAACTCTTATATTTAGGCTTTAAAACATACAGAATGAATAACTACAATTACTAAAATTATAATTTACAGCCCAATCTGAAATTCAAAATTAATAATCTGACATGTGGCACTTTCAGAGCATGATTTTAATCATAATGAAAAAGTACCTCAAATAAATATCCTAAATCAATTATTGCAATTTTATTTTATAGAAAAGCAAGATAAAGCAATATTCAGGCTTTTATTTCACTTAATATTAAAGTATCATTTGTTTGCAAGATTAAGTAAAACATGTGTATAAACTACGATTAATCACTATTCTAAGGCCTTTATTCTTAGCTATGCATTATTTAAAATTTCAAAATATTTCATATTTTACAATAAATATATAGAATCCTTTTATGATTTAAAAATAAATATTTAACAACTCACTTTTTGAGCACATGATCTTACAACATTTGCTAACTCTCCAACAACTAAATCAACACATTTTAATGATGGTTCTTTCAACTTGGATATTTGTTTTTTAACAATAGCTTCAAATGCCATGTCAGGAGTGAATAAACCAACTCTAGAAAAGATATCAACAATTAAGGTAAGGGAGTTAACAAGTTTTGTAAATTAAGGAAAAAAAAATCTAAGCAAAAACACATTTGACAAACTATTTTCATTAAGCCCAATTCATTTTGGTTCATTAAATATGTCTCATAAATGCAAATCCTTATGTATATCCAAAGCTAATTTTTGATATTTTTAAAATATTAACACTGCACTCAAAAACATAAAGGACATTGATGACAGATCTTGTAATTTAAAAAAGTTACAGAACAGAAACATTGCCTCAGCCCCCAACAGATTTACCATACATCAGCCCTGATATATATATATAATTACATCTTCAGAGAGAAGAATTAGGATTAAACCAGCAAAGTGAGATAAACATTCCACGATTATGAACCAAAAGGCGCATGAAACTTTTTGAAAAAACTATTTTTCACAATAAAAAACATTTTAAATTTTTTAAAATGAAAAAAATTTCACAAATTCAAAACAATTCATTTGATTACCTTCAAATAATGTGTTAACAAAAACTAAATTGTTTTTGTAAAAACTATTTTCATTTTTTCATTATTAATAATCAACTACAATACATTTCAACAGTAAATAATAAGTCCAATATATTTAAAATGATTATCTCACTTCTTAACCCGTTTTAATATAACTAAATAAATAAAAGTTTCTTAAAAAACAAACTCAACACAATATGAAATATTCTAAGCATTAACTATATAAAATTATTAACTGAAGCTTAAATTACAAGGTAAAACTTTTTAAGTCCATTCCCCCTTCCCTTTTTCCTCTTAGCACATATAATTTCTGTAGATAAAAAAAAAATGTACTTCAACCAATTTTGTAACTTAATTTGTAATTTGTTCTTTTCTCATAACATATGCAAGAAATTAAAATTCTCTTTAACAAGCTTGTGAAACTATTATTTAAAACAAGAGATAAAATGTAAGAAACACTCAAAATATTAGGTAATAATAAGACATACCTAATGCCATGGATATTTCGAATGGCAAACGCAATCTCCCGCCTCAATTCCTTCTCGTCAAATTCCATCTGAAAAACAAACATTATAACCTAATATTAGAGATAAACATTTTAATAAAAAAACATAACAACTAAACTGATGATCATTAATACCAGAACCATTAAACACAGCAATAAAATTTGAGATTAATAATATTCTTTACAAATGTTGGTTAGTTTAATGGGAGAATTAAAACCAAACTAGTTAAGTCTAGCAAACTATTAAAATTAAGTAGTATCAAACTTTCAATAACTGAAATATTTTTAAGTCATCAAGAGGGAGGAGTCGTATTTAATTATTACAGATAAAACACTTTACGGAAGAATTTGAATATCATACCAGTACCTGAAGTGTACGAATCTCCCAAAAATAAATTTTTCATTTACTTAAATAAAATTGACATAATTGGTTCTAAAAACATATATAAGCATTAAATAAAAAGCACACACCTTGACAATTTCAAATGGGAATCTTTCATGGAAAAGACGATTAATTTTTGCTCCTCCAGTCAGCTGATGTGTATCAATAGAAGCTGACCCAGAACCTTCAATATTTCTTTCAAAATCTGTTTGTAGTTGTTGAATCATCCTTAGAATAGAAATAGTATAATCTTACAACTAAGCAAAATAATTTAATACAATACTTAAAAATCAGATTATCTTTCCCTCTTCAAAATTAAAACAGAAAGGCTATTAAGAAATGTTTATGTAAATGTATTAAAATAAGCATAGGTTTAAAAATTTATATTATTTCCATATGCATAAATACACAAATAAATTCAGAATTTTTAAAATTCTAAGTAAAACGATAAATACTTCACATACTTTTAATTAAAGAAAAGAGGAAAAGTAAAACTTACATTAACATGGCTTTGGTTTTAATAGAAGGATCATCAGCTGAAAAATGTTTATATTCCTCAACTTCCTTTTCTAAAGCATTCTTTTGCTTTTCAAGTTTGTCACGTAATGAAGGCAAAGTATCACGAATATGATTGGTAAGCTGCTGATTTAAAACTCTCTGCAAATATGGTGTACCCATTCGATCTGCCATATGCCTACAATATATAAATTAATTTACATAATTTTTTTTTGTAATTTTATTTCTGTCTTTTAGTTATGATTATACACAATAAAGTATACATTTTATTTATCTAAAAGTACCAAATACTCTGCATACATTCATATAATCACACAAAATTCACAATAATGAGCTGAACCTTAATAATAATCGGGCAAAACTTTAAAATACATGTTTCCTGCATGATAAATTAATTTTTTAAATTAATATTCCCACTGGGAATTTTTGAAAACCAATTCTAATTCTTGTACTGTACCCCCCTTTTACGTGATGTAAAATAAGTAGTAGCATACAATTATTTTATATCATTTAGTGAAATGTATCATTGTTTAAAAATTGTTGGATATCAATAATTATATTTTGATAATAAATATGTAGCACATATTTTTAAATGATCTATCTATATATGCAGCAATAAATTATAATGTTGTATATAATTTTTTTTTAGTGACAAACATCTTTAAAACTTGTTATCTTATGAAGATTTAAAAAACAATGCATGAAAATTGCATATATTCTGAAACCTATTTAATCTACTGCAACAGCTGTATTACTGACAACTCATAGCAGACAGTAATTTTGATCCTGATAAAATGACAAAGATGACATTTGAATTAAAATCTCACATTCACCAAAAAGGTTTAACTTTGCATGCTAACAAAATGTAAAGATTTACATTGATAATACAAAATAACTAAGTGAATTTTTTTTTAGGATTTTTAATCTGCAATGAAAAGTTAAAAAAATTTCTAATAACTATAGTAGTAACAGGGCTGGTAACATTAAAATTAAACCAAAAATTGATTACATTTTTATAAGGGTAACAAAAATATGTTTAGATTTTTCTTTTTCAAAAATTGGATGATTTGATGTTTGAACGCTTTAAAAATAGAAAAAGGAAAACTGTTCTGTGAGTTGAAAAGTAAGTTAAGAAACATGAATAAAACTTTATCGTATTAAATTGAGGTGGGAACTTGTATGCAAGAAATGTGTATTTCAGATAGAAAGATTCAGTAACAAGTTTCAACCGAGAAGTGAATATTTTTTTATAGATCTGAAATTGTTTATAATCATAAATTATACAAAATATGCCAATTTCATCATGTATATTTTAAATGCAGAATGTCAAACTATATAGATCTATTATATACAAAAAAATATTTTATACTTATTTAAAAAAAAAAATACATCACCAAATACACCAAAGCCTTCAACAATAAATTCACAGAAAAATGATTTTTAAATTAAAATGTCATAAAAACAATCCATTATTTGCAACTAACCTATATGATGGATGACTTAAAAAGAAGCGCCTTTCAGCAGCAATGGCGGCTTTAATATCTTTTCTACCCTCTATATCTTTTTGGCTACGATTGACAACACCGATATAACCTACATAAAAATAATAAGCTTACAAAATAATTCTTTTTACACAACAAAAGTGTTTAAGTTGTAAAATATTTAACAACAATATTTATGTGCTATTTATATATGTTTCTTACCTCTTCGTAATGGCAATAATTTATTTTCTAATATTTCTCTAGCATCAGTGCCTTCATCCATAAGATCTAGTTTTGTAATGACTCCAATTGTACGAAGCCCTAAATTATACATTATTAAAAACATTAAGAATTTAACAGTCATATTAACAGCCAACATATTTAAACTTATAATGATTACAGTGGACAACATTTTACAAATAAAACATTTTCCTCCTATCCAACTAGTCAAAAATTGTGTTATATGATTACTGAAACATGCTATTCATAAATATAAAATTTAAATTAACTAAACAATTTTCATGAAATTTTTAAATAAATTAATGATAGAGTAGGAAATATTTTCAAAAAAACCTTAAATTTAAATAAAAAGTACAAAAAAGAAGTAATAGAAAAATGTAATTTTTAATACAACCAAAACAAATAAAATCACTGCAATAAAATGTTAGTAAAAAAGTTAGCAAATTTTTAAAAAATAAATATTTTTGTATCCTAACTTTTTATTCTATCTATTCAACCAAAATATTCTAAATGTGTTATTTCATGTAAGAAGGCAAGACAATGTTTAATGAAGTAATTAATATGTTAAACATTTTAAAAATACATAAAAATATTAGTATACTATATTCAATCAGTAATAGCAACTTATATTACTTGAAACACATAAAACTGTAAGAAATTTAGACACAGCTAATAATTATTTTTAAAATACGATAAGAATATGACAAATATCAAATTGACATCAATTTATGGTAGATTTAACCAATTGCAACCGTCATTCCAGAGGGTGCTTTTCGCCTTCAAGAAGATTCCAAAAGCGGCTGGGGGCCACATTCTTAAAAATATGGCTCAACGCTTTGGGGAACCCCACCAAGGCAAAAAAATATGTGCAGTGCATTTTCGAAGCATCTCCAGAATGGCAAGACTTTAAGTGCAGACCGCTTAGAGGGTTAAGAAACACAAAGTAACACATTTAAACTATTGGCAACACCTTAACAAAAGTCAATTCTTCAAGCTAGAAATGTTATTTGATGTTTCATTCCTTTTACAAAATTTAAATATTTTTTAATTCAATTCATTGAACAAACTAAAAAGTGAAGGTAAACTTTTAGTTGCAACAATTTAAAAAAAACAACACTTTATTGAAAGTTTTACGAAAATTAATTCCTTTATATTCGTAGATATTAAAAATAGATGTTTATTTAAATAAATTACTTTTTAATTTCATATACATAATTTTTCAATTGTTAGTACATTACATTTGACTTAATGTAAATACATTACTGTTTAACTAAAATATAACAATTAACCCTGTGTTTATTCAAAATATTTAATCTTGTATTGATATCATATCTCTCTGCCTAATTACAACTGACATTAGTAGCCTTTGTGACACTGTTGAAACATGACAAACATGAACTTGATATGATATGCTTTCAAGTAATATGAATAGCAGATGAAGATTATGCCAAAAAGGATTGCCATGCATTACAAATACTTTGACACACACCATGCATTAAGGCATCTGACCTGCTGGATCAACTTCTCTAGCCAATTTCAAGGCATCTGATGTTGAAAGATCAGCATTAGCTGGATGAACTGCTAAAATAAGGCAACTTGGGACAGATATATAATCAAGAATCAAGTCCCGAAGTCTTTTCTCAATATCCAATGGCTGGTCACCAATAGGAACCTTTGTCAGTCCTGGTAAATCAACCAAAGTCAAGCTCAAAACTGCAAATATACAAAGAAAAGCAATGATTACCTTCAGGATCAACTTCTTTGGCTAGTTTAAGAGCATCTGATGTTGCAATGTCTTGGTTAGCTGCAGTTACTGCTAAAATTAAACAGCTATCTTTTTTCACGTAAGTTAGTAACATGTCTCGAATTTGATGTTCAATATCAGGTGGCTGATCTCCTACAGGCACTCTTGTCATTCCAGGAAGGTCAATTAATGTCAGGTTCAAAACTAAATAAGTGTAAAAATTAGCAAAAAGAATAAATTTCAAATGAAATGCAACTCATTAAATGGTTGCCCATTATTTAAGAAACATATGTTTATCGAGCTGAACAATTATGCTATTTTTTAATTTTTAACATAAAATTTTAAAAAAGGTTAAAAGGGAAGAAAAAGAAAAACTTGGGAACAATTAAATTTGATTACACAATTATTTACCCTAGTAAAAACAAACTTTAATGTCTGAAAGAAATTCTAGTAATTGAATTCTTATAAATAATTATGTCTTAAAAATTTCAAGAATTTGTGTCTAGATTCTAGCAAATTAATATTTTTATTAAATAATATCTGTAATGTCAAGCTTACATTACCTATATGACATTTAAATTCGTTACTTATTTTAGAGGGAAAATATTCATGCAAGGAAAAAACAGCTGACAATTTGGAATAGACAAATTTACAACTAATATATTTCACTAATATTATTAAATATGTACAACAAAAATGATTGAGAGATAAGGGACTAATCACTTGTGAATATAAATAAAATACACAAGCAATAAATAATACTTTTGTAATTAAATAATTTCATTTACAAGAAATTATAATACTTAAAAACAAGTTTGCTATTTTCTGATTATCTGCATCTCTATGAAAAGTTGCTAATAAGACAACTTCATAATTTGGTTTAAAACATCAATTTCAATCATTGCAATACATAGGTAATTTTAAACAAATAAATAACAAAAATCATATTATAATACCCCCAGACATCAGCAAAATTGCAATTGAATATAAATTATGCAATTAAACAAATGCTTAACTACTATCCATTTTTAACTGTTAAATCTATTTTTGCTACTATACTTAAAATGACAAAAATTTCACTGTTACTGAGATCAGGATTGTAGATAGACAAAAAATAACAAGCTTTTAATTATGACAATTAAACATTTTAAAAGAATCTCTTTAAATATATCACTAATATTTTAACCCCAAAAAGAAAAAATAAATTTTTAAAATTTGCAAATTTGTTAAAAGTTTTTTAAAAATCAGAAAAGTATGAAATACTAGAAATAATTATATGACAAAAATAAAATGTAAAAAATACCGCATTTACTAGATTCTAAGCTGTGCTCCCCCCCAATATTAAAGCTATTAAAAATCGGTTGTGGCTTAGAATCGAATTAAAAAAAAAATGCTTTGAATGGGGCAATTAGTGTAAAATACTTTAGAACCTGTAATTGCTCTATTTTTCATTTTTTCACAAAGACTAGTTGAGAATTTGGGGCGCAACTTACATTCGAGTAAATATGGTATTTATTATTTACATTTTTTAGAAGAGCCCAGGTTTGTATATATATAAGATGCAATAAAAAAAATATATAAAATAGATATCACATTCTGAAATATAAAATAGATAGCTTATGTAATATAGTATTAGCGTACCATGGGGAGAATATACTCTTAAATTAATAGGATGTGGAGAAATTCCTTTATTAGTTCCAGTAGTTCTATCTGTTTCATCTTCGATTTCTTTCCTAATAGCATCAAAGTCTGTAAATGTTTTCCCTTTGAGATGTAAAAATTCACCATATTCTGAAAATATATAAACACCCCAGATGAACAATTTGTATCATTTCCATATTTTTCATCCACAACTGAAAGCAGAAAATTTTTAAAAAAATACACAAATTATATTTTAGATTTTATCAAAGTATAATACTAATTATTATAAAACATAAAAGACAAAACCATATGTAACATTTCATTACATTATAAATACAACTGAAATATAAAAAGTTCTGTTAATATTATAACCTCTGATAACTTCTTTAAAACTCAGATTTGGGAACTAATTTGATAACGGGGGTAATAGCGCCAAGTGCTGCTGGACTGAAATTCAATATGGCGGCCTAGAGGTAGTTTAATGATACACAATTTTAAAGAAATGTTTTGAAATACATTTAAATGTATTTCAAATAAAGGATATAGGAAGACATTGAGGGAAAAACCTAGATCAATCAATAAATAATGATTAATATGTAATAAAAAATAACATGTACTAATAATAGTATTATAAGCAGCATATAATAAGCTCATATTATTTTATAGTAATTTTTTTGTAATATTCATATGAAAGATTATATACGTTTAGAAACAATAATCATAATATAATTAAATAGTAATTATTAAAAAAAAATATGTCGAATTGTAAGAAAATAAAATAATGCATAAAAGAACTTCGTAATACAGAACTATAAATAAATAGCATAATAGCTATAAATAAACAACAAAAATAGTTATAAATGAATAAGATAATAATTATAATTAAATAATAATTATAAATAAATAACAATATTAATTATAAATAAATAACAAAGTATGTAGTAATATTTATAAATAAATGCTAAAAGAAACAATTATAAGTACTTGAATATTATATGATTATTACACATAGTAATAATTGCATTTTGTTTCATTATGAATAAAATAATTACATAATGTATGTTAAAATTAATTTAGAATATCAATTACAAAGTAGTGAAAGCGTGCAATATAAACTTGCACTGTAAAGTTCCTTCAGCAATTTCATAGAACAAAAGAAGCGTAAAAAAACATTTTTAAAACGAAAATAAATCCATATTCGAAAGTAGCCCATAATTAAACAGAAGAGCGCCAAATAAGAAAAATTAAACTGAAAATGGTTAAGTTTTTAAAGATATGATCTGAAATTAAAAGGGTTATAGCGGGAAAAAAGCAGATAAAAGTTATTTCTAATATCGTTATCCCCATGAGCAACCACATTGACAGGCGATGAAAATATTAAAGGTAACCATATTGTAATATTATCGCCCATCTTGGCAAACATAAACAACAGCTTGGCTACTACCCGAATATCAAATTATACGCGATTTGTATAGGAAAACAAAAACAAAGTAACACAGAAAAAAATTAGAATAATTTTTTGCACCTTAAGAAAAAGTTGTTATTAAGATACTAAACTAACTAAAATTAATTAAAAGAAATCAAATAATTGGGAAATAAATTGCAAACATGTTTCGAATAAGACTGAGCAGGGGTGGATAACTGATCTTTTTAAGATGCCAACATGGATAAGTCTAGCAGGTATTTGCAGAGTTTGCATAAGCGGCTGCATCATTATGCCAACAAGGTGACATCTGCTTTAGACATTTAAGCATACAGGTAAGGCTCAACAGTTTGCAGTGGATATTTTAGCTAAGGTTGATACAAACAATGAACTTCTTAAAAAAGATCTATTTTTTCTATGGGTCAACTTTTCATATATCCATCAAATTGAGTCATCATAATGTTCATATATAGGGATCAGAGCATTTTAATGTTGCCAGATATAATAAAAAAAAAGTCAATGTGCAGTGTGAACTATGCATAATTACATCATTGTTCTATTACTTTCAAACAGTCTATTATCAACAGTGATGTTTGCCAGAACATGTTATAGGAGACTGCTATGTCACAATTTAAATGTGTCTGCAGCTGATACAATAACCCATTAAGATGAGAATATTATCATACAGGTCTTTAAATGTCCATTAATTTCTGGATGGTTTCAGATAAACGGATTGGATGAGATGGTCTGATTCAATGGCTACCATAATCACCACCCCTAGATGTCTTCCTATAGGGTTTTGTAAAAGATGAGGTGCAACACCAAGGTTACAGACCTACCGGGCTTGAAAACATGCATTTTCAATGTATTTGAATAGCTTATTGTGGATTTGCTGGAAAGTACATGGAGAGAAATTGAATACTGTTCAGACACATCAGTTCCACTAGGGGTGCACACATTTATGTGAATGACATGAGGAAACAAAATTTTCTGACATATTTTGTCACATGTTGGAAAAAGTTTATTATAGTAAAGTTTTAGTCTAAAGATAATTTATGAACATGCACACATACTCACATGTTAATCAATAAGGCAGGCAAAAGATACAAGAAAATTTATTATATTTTTTGTTAAAAAAAATCTTTACAAAGGTAGGCATCAAACTCTCACAAAATGGTTAATTTCACTCTCTTCTCAAGCATTATTCACAATGGGTACAAAGCCAGTAAACTTATTAAAACCCTAACCCAAAATAGAAAAATACTGTCCAGATGAATGTTTGGCAGATATAGTAGTTTAAAAGATTAACAATATACACACAAACAGTTAATAAAAAGAAAATGAATAAACAGTCATTAGCAGTTGCTATAAATTTCAAAAAATTTCAAGTACAGGATTTATATGTAGCTTCAAAAACTAATTAACCGGTGAAGGTATACTAGGAGAATAAAATTTAAATATGAATGAGGGAGAATTTAAAAAATTCTGGAATCCTCAAAAAGAAAACCTTTTTAAAAGGACCTAATTTTTTAAAATTGCATTTCAAGCATGAATCCAAAATGAATTTTGAAATTAGCCACAGCTAAAAAACTTTCTGCATTAGCTTATTTTATTTTTGCACTGAATGTATTAATTTAATAACCTCAATATAAATTTTTTCATGCCAATTACAGTATCTTTGTGGAAAAACATGGTGGATTGCAAACTATTGAACAGAAAAATTATTAAGGCAAAATGTTGGGTCTTCTTTAATGTGAATATATAATATATTTTAGTAATTTCATTTCTGTTTAAAAAAAATAAATAAAATAAAGATTGCTTTAGTTATTCATACTTTACACAGTTAATTTTTAGGACCCCAATTTTAAGTGCATATTAAACATTTAATCAAAAGATGTCTTGAATTGAACCTTTGATACTAAAAAATTATAATATATAAAAAGGAAAATAAATTTCCAACATGCTTAAGCCTTTTTAAAAAATATCAACCATTTCCTCCCTTTTCATATTTGAAAAATATACTTAAAAAAAAATTCCCCATACTTACAATCAATACAAATACAAAATATTGATTTTTTTTAAATTAAATAATTGAGAAAATGATAATTTTCAAAAATATTAATGCTTTGGATTTTTAATACAAATTTTTATTTCACTTTATTTTCTTCAGAACTTCAAATTTTTAAAAGATTCATTTCCTTTAAAACAAAATGGATATATTTCAGAAAAATAAGCATATTTGCTCCAGTTATTCTAAAAATACATGTTCAATAAAATTTACTTCTTAAATCTGCAGCAGAACTCATAAATTAACTAAAGATAAAAGAAATTCATGCCATTCAAATCTGGTATACATAAAAATATATATTAAGTAACTCTCCATTACATTATGATTCATTAATTAGCATTTTATTTAAATGACCAAACATTAAAACTTTTAAATTTCTTGTTACACACATACAATATGATCTACACATACATGAGGCAGTTCATGATTTTTGATCAACACATTAAAAGGCACTAAATGCTGCTGTTTCTATTTATAATGATTAATTATACAGTAAAAGTCTGTCAACAATGCAATTGTCAATTAAAATTAATTTTATTGACTTTAATAAAATATCAATTCAAAAGATGGTGGGAGGGAGGACATATTAACCTTTAAAAAACAAGCAGTTGATATTTAACCTGAAACAAACAGTCTCTCAAAAGGATAATTTTTCTTCAAACATCAATATAAAGGAGTTCCTTAACTGCTTTTTGAACACTATGTGGTCTGTCAAAATCTATAAATGTCAATCATTTTCATCGAGCATTCTCATTTTCAGAAGAGGAAGTATAAAATTCCTTTTTTCTCTTTCAGTTTCTTAACCTTAGAGACTTCTATTGATCAGCAGGTGAATAACATGTAGTCTTATTGCTATTGTCTGATGACATATTGAGATGTCAATCAATATATATATATATATGGGGAAAAAAGGAGGTGGTGAAGAGGCAGCAAAGTCGAAAATTTTGCATTGAAGAGAGCAGTTTCTTCACACAAATACATTTTCTATACTACTTAATATTTTGAACAATATATATATAAACAAATTCAAAAAATTGAAGCCCTTAATTACTAAAATAAATCAGCAATTAATAAAAAAACCCCTAACATTTAAGAAATTGTTTTACTTTCAGAAAATATAATACTTCTCATATACTTAAGATTTAATTCTTATTAACAAATTTTAAGCTTTTTTTTTAAATATAACTTTCAAATAGCAGATAAATGAAAGACATTTACAAAAAAAATAGAAATGCTTAAAATATAGGAACATGCACATAAAAAATAACCACCTCTTCCTTTAAATTTTTTAAAAAATTCCTTTAATTTCTATACAACCAGAAAAATAAATATTAGTCTCATATAGCCTTCAGATGTTTGATACTTACCATGAGGAGAATTAATTAGTTGTAAAATAAGAGGCCTTCTTGTGACAATGCCAGACCCACGAGGAAGAAAATCTCTAAAGGAAAGGGAAAACATTAAACATTTTCTTAAAGCTAAATACAGTCTAAAAGTATTAACAAGAGTTTAAAAGTTTTTAAATACTTATTTAAGAAATTAAGAATGTTAAAATATGTACCATCAAAATATTTATAGAAATATACTGCATAATTATAGGATAATTATGAATAACAAAGTAAAAATTTTTTTTTTATTAATAGGCTATAGAATATTGGTAGTAAACATATTTTAAAAAAGCAAGTTACTTTTAATATAAAAACTGTTAAGAGAATTCTTTTAATACTATGAATATCCACATGTAGGAATTAATTCCATGATTACATACAATTTTTATCTTTTATAAAGGGAAAATAAATAAAATAGTCATAAGTTTTTCAACAGATTCCACTTATCTGATACATAACTCAGTTACATTCCATACATGCTAACTTTTGAAAATGATTAAGTGTAAAATAATACATGAGCGACACATATTTCAAGCAAATTCTTAAAATAATGCGTAAAAAACCTCTATCCTTTTATAAATTCAGGTATATCTTCTACAACTATGCATGTAAAGAACTCTGACTACAAAATTTTGTTTTAATAAATAAATATTGGCAAAACATTGAAAAGAAATAGCAGTGCAAAGCTTTGCTTTCTTCATGAGAAACATTTTTGTAATGATCTGGTGTCATGTTCATCATACTTTATTTTCTTTGAAGATTTAATTGTATTTCTGGTGTCAAAATCATATTTTCTTCATGTTCAATGATAGTTCTTATGAGATATTTAAAAGATTTGATAAAATTTTAGACTGTGATTTCCCAGCATCTTTTAAAAAAAGCTGGTACTTACGTTTTATCGCAACAATAGCCAACTCTATCAATAACTCACAAAGTTGGTAACCTTGATTTCCTATATGTCACATGCGTTGAATTGGCTACCATGTGCTTCGTTTCCTCTTATGTCACCAACAGGTTGGGATAACATGTAAGTACTAAAAAGTTCAATACCAGATCCCACAGTTCTGTAAATCTCAAAAGGTAATAGCCAAGCAATAACCATCAAGAATTTGAATGCTTAAAAACTTTTGTAAATTAAAAACCATGGTTT
This sequence comes from Trichonephila inaurata madagascariensis, assembly GCA_019973955.1. NCBI lineage: Eukaryota > Metazoa > Arthropoda > Arachnida > Araneae > Nephilidae > Trichonephila > Trichonephila inaurata. Next base: position 264,477 of record BMAV01027025.1, read on the forward strand.
TAACCAGGATAGGTACACGTTAATTCTGTCAATGCTCAAAGTCCTTGATGAAGTACGGAAGTTGGAGAGTGAGGAGTCAACTTGAGTATTACTTTCATTACTTGACTGTAGTTAAAATTATGAGGTGCACTGCCTACAATTTTTGTGAAGTTCCAAATTAAAACATTAACCAATCAAAGGCAGATCCTTTTCTTTCACTTTGCTTGCACTATAACCACATATATCGGGTTGGAGGGAAAGTTCTGTCGTATTTTAAAGAAAACATTTGAATGCATTTATAAAAATATGTGTTTAATATTAATCAATTATATATGCTCCATTATTTGTTACAACTTGTTGCCATCTTTCAGGTAACATATAAATTCCTATTTTGTAGAAATTCTCATCCTTGGAGTTAAAATAGTCAGCAACTGCCTTAGAAACACTTTCAAAAGACTTGATTTTTTTTTCCGTTAGATAATTTTGCAGAGATCTGAACAGGTAATAATCAGATGGTCAATGTCAGGTGAATATGGTGGGTGACCAAGGACTTCCCATCCTAACGCATTCAGTTTTTGTTGTGTCACCATTGCTGTATGTGGTCGAGCGCTACCGTGGTGGAACACTATTCCTTTTCTGGATGCTAATACTGGCCTTTTTTCTTTGATAACTGCATTCATTTTATCCATTTGATTGCAGTAGAGATCCGCAATGATGGTTTTTCCCTGTTTCAGCAACTCGTAGTACACTGGACCTTTCCTGTTCCACCACAAACAAAGCATTACTTTTGGATGGATACTTGGTTTTGGAACTGTTGCAGATGATGTTCCTGGTTTGCAGTAAGATTTTTCTCTTAATATTCTGTAAAGAATCCACTTTTTTATCTCAGTAATCCGCTTGTCACAAAACGGCTCCACATTGTGTCTAATCAGATGTGATGAACACATTCTTTCAGGATCAGACAAATTCTTTCCGTTAATTCATGGGAACCCAAACACTTCACTTTAACACAAAAACCCAGAGATTTAATGTGATTTTCCAACATTTGTATGATGAATGCCAAACTCTTCTGCAATTTCTTGACTTGTTAAATGTGGATCATTTTCCAACATGGATGCAAAACATCATTATCGATCTTGGATGGTCATCCAGATCAATTACTTTCTTAGGCTCAGTTCCCGGAGCGAAATTTGCTAAATCATCTTTGACAAGTCGAACATTTACAATATCTTTTCCAAAGCGCATAAATTTTTACATGCAACCCATGCATTGCTTCCTTTTGGAATTCATACAAAATCAGTGTCGTAAATGCACTTTTATCTATTTACCGTTTTCACTTTAAATATTTCAAGTAAAATGACGGTAAAAAGGGTCTTTTATATTATCAGCATCAAAAAAAAAAAACCCGAAGTACTAGCCACAGATGTTTTTTTTCAACTTTAAAACACCTGCCTATTTAAATTTTGACAGAACTTTCCTCAACAATATAACTTGCTTTTCCCCATTTTTTAAAATTTGTTTTTTCTGTATAATCCCCAAAATTTAATTCCTTGTGTTGTTTTGGAATATAACATTAACAAATAATGAATTCAAGCAGTGTTTACTGGATTGTAAAGAAAGGGAGATATTTGCCTTTAATCCACAACTTAACTTTCAAGAAATGTTTAAACTAAGTTATGATCAACAAGCTAAAAAATTCTTGATACATGTCACCCCGAATTTAGATTTATTAATTTTCTAATTTCTTGCATTCTGCCAAAAAACTGCTGATTTATCTTCCAGGTGTCCTAAAATAGACTAAGGGTTTTCAAAAACATAACAAAAATAGGGTTAAGGTTAAACAAAACAAAACTAATTCTTGTAGTAAATGGAAGCGACGACATTTTTTCTTCTTCACACATGGTTCTTGGTTTTAATTAAAAAATCTTCCAATATATAAGAAGCACTTCAAGTTCTATTTTTTAATTTTTGGTTCTGATGTATGCAAATCAAAATATACAGCCATAGTAGATATTTTGACTTAAAAGGAGTGTTATCTGTGAGTGGACAGTAGAGCAGCAAATTTTGTAGGAAAGTTTTGCAAATGAAGGATTCATTGTGTGTGTGTGTGTGGAGGAAAGCATTTTCCCTGTAATGGAATTCCACTGATTAGGGCAGCAAGAAACTTTCAGCACAAATTCTAAGTCACTAACAGTCCACAATTAAATACAACTTTGCATGAGAAATTGAAACAAACAGGTAGGTAATAAGAAAATAGAAACTGTTGGACGACACTAATTGGTTATTGCAGATGTGAATGTACAGATCACTGAGGAAACAACTGCATGCTCTAGTTTGTTAAGATATAACCTTGTTCTAGATTATGTACTCAGAACCTCTATAACCTACATTTAATTCCTGGGGATATATTTCATGCTGCAGCATTTAATTCATATAATGGTTATTTATTTGCACAATGCTTCCTTTATAACTTGTTTACATACTAAAAGATAAGCAGTATGTACTGTGTAATCAAAGTGAACAAATAAAAATTTCATTTCCTACACCAGGAATGGCGAACCTTTTTGAGACGTGGGTCACTAATGCCCATTAGCACCAGAGTTAAGTTTAAAAATTTTTAACTGAGTATTTTTAAAACTAAAAAGCTTATTCAATTGGCTTAACGGGTAAAAATGGGTGTGGTTTGACGATTTAAAAATTTTGAGTGGGGTTAAAAATTCTTAAGTGTTTGATTGAACAAGGAGTAACAAAAATTACATACAATATATATTATGAATTATTATTTATTAGTGTATATATATGCACAATAAAATTTATTATAAAGTATTTAATGAGAAATCTGTTGCTGTGTGTGTTTATTTTCAGATAGTTTTTTAATATTGGGTTAATATTTCGTATTTATTAGTTTAAGGCATTTCACAGTAAATTATCTGTTGTCTATTTCTATTAGAAGATTTTACAAAGTTCATTGAAGAAAAGAATTTTTCACAAAATATGTGGACCCAAACATTGTTAAAATAGGATTAACTAGTTTTTTCATTGATATAAAATTATTGGTAAAGAATCCCATACATTTAATACAATATTTTTACTGTGGGATCAATATTATCTGCACTACTTTTACACAGTTTTTCTTTTACTTCAGAAATCAAATCTTCAAAATTTGTTTTCCATACTACGTTGCTTCAAAATTCAACTAATTCCATTTCTAAATTATAGATACCTAGCCACATAAATTCGGTTAACTCCATTGATTCAAATTCTGTTTTATATGGTTATAAAATAAAGTGAAATGTAGTTTTCAAACTTTTAAATTGAATGAATCTCTCCTCAAAAGCTTATTTTATTTCCTACATAATCATTAAATATTTTTTAATTGCATTTTCTTGAATGTAAACAGTTTTCAAAAATTATAGTGTTTTGAAAATGTGTTTGTAATTGAGGAAATTGCAAATAATGTTTCATGTAATATTTCATGATTTTCATTTCAAAATCCTTAGTAATGATGTCAAGTTTTGTCATAAATATTTTAATATTTCTAAAAACGTTAAAACAATCAGTAAATGCCCTTGGAGTTTTTTATTCAGTTCATTAAAATGCTGAGTGATGTCGCATAAAAACAAAAACCATTTAACCAATGTTTACTGGTTAATTCTTTGAAACTATTGTCTTTTTCTATTAAAAAGAGCTTAATTTCTTCTAATAACATTACAAAGCGATTCAGGACTTGACCAAAACTAAGCTATCGCGCGTTATTGTACATCGAAATCTCTGAATATTGGCAATCAATTTCCTCCAAGAATTGTGCAAATTGCCTTTTATACAATTGATATTTTTATTACAGCTGATATTACACAGGAAAATGTTTTTAAACCGTGCTTCACACATAAAACTTGTTGGTGTATTATACAATGAAATTCAATCAAAGAATGTGAAATATATTGCTTAAGATACTGAATAAATCCAAAGTTTTTTTTCTTACCATACTAGATGCAAATCTGTTGTTATAGAAACTATTTTCTAAAGGTCAATATCTATTTCTTAAAATGCAATATCAAAATTCTTTAAAAATATCAAGACCAGTACACTTCCCTTTCAACATTATTAGTTTTATTAACTCTTTTTTTCATCATATTTCCATACTAATACCAAGCAAAAACTGCTAATTGTGCATAATCACATTTACATTACTCTCATCTAAAGCAATTGAATACATTTCTGCATAATTTAAATAGTTATGTATTTGTGAAAAAATATTTTTTTCTAATCCTATTACTTGATCTTGAATTATATTGCGACATAGATAACTCCTTTATATGCTTTATAATTAAGTTTTTCCCCCCTAAAATCAGCAAACAATGTAGGACTACATTCTAAAATCACCTTTTTTATTAATTTTTCTTAGAGATTTCCTGTTGTGAGCAATTCAATGGGTAACTCGGGAACTAGCGGCCATAATTAGGGTTTCTTTCCCAGGAACCCGGGAAATCATAAGATTTCAGTACTTTTTCTATTCCTGGGAATTATACTTCATTGCTAATGCTTGAAAGATTTTTAGAAATAAAGTTAACAATTTTAAAAGCATTAATTGACATTAAAGAAAAAATGATGGCCAATGTAGAGTTTGAAACTGTGACTACAATTATAGTAAGCTAAAAGCCAGTAAAAATTGGCTTAGAAAAATTATGCAGTCGAAATGGAACTTTGCTAACTGCAGAAGGTGTATTTTCTTTCATTGTTGGAGAATTGAATGAACAAAATTCTCTCAGAATTTGTGAAAAATACGAAACATTCTCTAATCCAAAGAATTAATGAGAGATGCAATGTTAATTAAATAGGATTAATGCAATACCTGAATTTTGGGCACAAACATGAAGCAGATGCATTTACTGTCGATATTTCGCGATTGCCTGGTAAAAATTGTTTGGTACAAGTCCAAATCATAGGGACAAAGCTTTTCTGCGAAGAAGAGGAATCAAAATCCAACTTTTCGCACTCAGAAGAGAGCATGAAGATTTTGAAAGAAAAACCTCTGATGTTGGATGAAAAATTAGAGAAAGCAATTTACTCTAAAAGAAAAGTTTTATATTGTTCAACCAAGAAAAGTACTAGCTTCAACAAAATCATGAAACAAGAGATGCAATTGTTTGACTTGACTGAAAATCCATCATCAAACATAATAAAATTATACAAGACTTTAAAAACAATTCCTCCAAAGACAGTTGAAGCCGATGATGCAAAAAGGTAAAAGCCTAGTACAAATGAGCAAAACAGTGCCCCATACGTGTTTTAAAGGCTTGGCCTTGTTTATGTACAAAGTTCAGCGGGTTCAGATTGTATTTATAAACAAACATCTTAGCATTCCACAATCATTAGTTACAAAAAGCGACTGTATAAACAACTGTTACCAGCAGGTGCTATTGGATCTTTTTCACATGATGGTGACTTCAAAGTGATATATTCATATTTTGCATGATTTTGTGGTCATTGAAAATGCTTTATTTGAATCATCCACAACATCCGATTCATGCAAGATGGTACAAGGTCTTTTGAACAAAAATCAGGAATTTGAGATGGGTGTGTGTGGAATGTATGCTCTCTCCCACGTATTTATGACAAGAATTGTTTCTAACTGTAGCTCTTTTCCTGTTATAAATTTCTGAAATCTGTCAGTCTATTTTAGGACTCTCAGTAAGTCAAAATTGTAGGCAAATTAGTACAAAAGTAAAGGTCTGCTTTTTGCCACAGTTAACTTCACAAAACTGAATTACAAAGCCTGACTTCCACTGTCACTATATTTTGAAACTTATAAATGGACTTAGATATCAGAATGATAAATACTGCATCAACACAGAGGTATATACAAGGTTGAGGGGGTTCAACCCTCTCCTATACACCAAAAGATTTTTAATTTTTAGCACAAATATTATGTATCAGTGCTTTTGTCTACATGTTTTTTAAAGTATAAACCTCTTTCATTTTAAAAGTAGTCTATGTATGCCACTACAGCAGCATATGCATTACTATTAGCATCACAAAAGATGTGGATGCAATAAAAATTTCACAGTATCTTAGTTGATATGCCCTTACCAAGGTATATAAATTTCCTTTAAAAGAGGAAAGTACTTTTACAGTTCAAAAGCTTTTATCCTATTTGTACATATTCTTTGGATTCTTCTGAATTGTTGAATGACGGGTGTCCCAAAATTCCCACAAGATTTGAATTTTGCACCATTGGTAAAGTAAAGCATTGCCAACAGAAAAAAAAGATCACATGACAGCTGATAGTTTAGGGTTATTAAAAATGGAGCACTAAAGGAAAGAACAATGCACTGTCATTGCTGACCAATATTTTAAAATGGCATGGCTACATGAGAGCAAAGACATCTTAAGACTTCCCGAGACCCCTTTTTTACGCAAAAGTAGACCCTGGGCCCATACACAAATGTAGGCCCCCACCTGTGACCCATAAAAATAGGCAGTACATAACATACATTGTCAGATACTTGTACAAACAGAAGGCAGATCATTGTGTATGATTTACAATTGCACAAAACTGGCTGGACCGACTAATGCCATTTGACTGAATAAATAATGTTGGTGTATGGTAGTATAGACCTAGGCCTATACATAGACGATGGACATTATATGTAGCCAGTTGAGATATCATCGAAATTCTCAGTTTTTCCCGGAGAATACAACCAGAAATAACATTGGACTATTAAAACTATTCAAATCATGATTTTATTAAGGCTGAGTAGAAGACAAAACAAGGCTCCCATTGTGGTTGAGGCCCTGGGCCTTAAAATGTCCCTGCTTGATATCAATGTCACACTATAAAGCTGCACAAAGGCATTTGGAGATGGACCTCATAATTTTGAACCATGGTCAGGTACAAGGATTTCTTAGGCTGACACCCCTCTCCTGACTTCCACACTATACCAGTGGAAAGGATGTTTGAGCCTCAACAGATTTAATGTGCATTGGCCCCCTCCACAGCAATACTAGGACTTAAAATAGAGACTTAATAGACTTAAAATATGTATTAAAAATTTTTTGAGCTAGAGTGACACTTCGCAGGTGTTTGTCAGATTTCACTATAGTAAACTTCTTTTTAATGAGCTTAATACATTGAATTGTAGAATTATTCCAATTAAATAACATTCTCTGTTCTGGATAGCTTTTTGTTATTTTAAATAAACAGATGTTTTTTTTTTTTAACAGATAATTTTTTTTAAGTGAGAGTTTAGCAATTCGGCTTTTAATTCATTGCTTGCTAATTATTCTCAAAAGCAGAGCTTAGAAGTTTAACTTAAAAAAGATTTGACACAAAAGAGAAAAATATACATGATATAGTTGTTGTTGCCAATGCTACCTGATCAGCAGTTCCAGATCAAGGCCCTCAAAATTCATCATGGCAAAGGGCTAGATTGTACACCTGACATTAGCCATAGGTTTGAGCACCATACAAGATGATAGTATGATTTGGCTCAGTTCTACCCCAAATTTGAGGGAGAACACCCTGGAGATGGTCAGAAGCCTCCCAACTCTTCACCAACCACTAAAGAGGACTTCTGGCTCGACAGCTATATAGAGCCATGCCCATGCCGCAAAGGCAATAAACATTTGCAAACATCCCTGCCTTCTCTGGGATTCGAACCCCGACACAGCAATCAGGGTCACTAACCACTATACTAAATGGGCGGCCTCACATGATATAGTGAAGCCTTGCTACGGGTTTGATTTTAAGTACTGAATGTTCGTTTATGAAAATGGCATTAAGAAGGAGGAGATTTGAGCAATAAAGTTATGAATATCATGAGAGGAATGAATGAACATTGCATCAGGAGGTCAGTGAGAAAGAATACTTAGTTTGAAGAATGCAAATTAGACATCTAGATTTTAATGATAACAAATATGTGGGTTTAAAAGGCCAATTACGCAAAGATTTCATTTTTTTTCTCTCTCTTCTTAAAACACAAGTGCCACAAAGGACACTTTCCTTGAGTATAACAAAAATAAAACCACTTCATGTGAAAATTAATTCTATTCTAAACTTTAAAAATTTACATGACAAAAGATCGTAAAAATGTGTCCCATTTTGGAGAACCCCTTGGTAATGATTTTAAAACTTTTTGTCTGCTATTTTAACATTGTGAAGCTTATTGCAAACATTCTCCTTTTTGATAATTTTATTTTAGAATTAAAAAAGGTCTATGCAGAACAATGTGTATATTTTTTTCTTATTGAAGAAAATTCAAGTTCAATGTAAAAAGGATCAAAATGAATAATAGGGTCAAATTTTTTGCTGTTCTACAAGCCAGTAGGGTTACTACTTCATTTGTAGTTTGAAATTTGGCAAACTTGTTGTTTTTATCACCAATGACTGCAATTGGTAGAACAAAACAGAATCTAATTATGCTTCATTATTAATTATGGTACTTAAACATTATATCATTGATGAATTTGTCAAATAAAATGTTGCCAAAGGCTGTGATAAGCAGCCAATAGTGGAAAACTGTTTCCACACAAAAACATGTATGAACACAATCTTGCTCATCCATACAATGTCAAGCATAATAGGTTGCATTATTTATATTAGAATCCTTCACACTTTGTGCTCTTAGAATTTTGAGAAAAAGTATGCAGAAAATAAATTTTAATTTTGCATGGTTTTACACACACACAAATATATTAAATGGAATAATTATTCATTTGTAACATACAAGATTTTTATAACGTTGCTAAACTTAAAAAACAACTACGAAGATTATTCACAGACAAAAAGTAAAAGATTTTTTTTAATGTATGAATGAATTAATAAGATTTTTTCCTCCAAAACAGGAATGAAAATTGGAAGATCCTTGATTTGACAAGTTTCATCAAATTCTAGACACCTTGTTCAAGAGAAAGTAATGTTGGTCTTTCCCCACACAATCAGATTATTCAATTCAATAAAAATGCCAAATTTACAAATTTTCTGTTCATTACATTCTCATCTTTAAATCTAACTTCTTTCTTTGTAGAAGTCTCCCCTTGTTCTCCACAAGTGGGAGATGATTATTAAAAGGTGGAATTTTTTCCGAATTCTCGATAACATGCCAAAATGGAACAAAATTTTATTAATCTTCAAAATTTAATTAATAAATATGTAGTTAACTTTCTCACACTTTGAAAATTTATAATAAAAAAAGTACTTTGAAACAATGTTAGGAACTAATTTGATATACGAGTGCTACACGCCAAGCACTGTTTAATGTGATTTCTTAATCGCACCAAGCACTGTTTGAGTTGGTGGCATAGAAGTAACAAATCATCAGGAAAATAATTTTAAAGAACTGTTTTGAAACATATTTCAAAAGAAGAATGTAGGAATAGATTGAAATTAAATTTCTGTCAATAGTGAATATCAATATAATATAATAAAAAGTTATGCATACTAATAATTATATTATGTAATAAAATGTATAAATAAATGTAATAAAAATAATAATTATAAATAAATATATTTATTATACCTACATAATTGTTTTTTTATATTATATTAAAAATAAAATAATTACAATATACATTAAAATTAATAATGAATTAATAAGTGCTGATAACTAGCAATTTTCCAAAGACTGGGAGTTTTTGTCATGAATTTTATTGAACAAGGAATTTTTAAAATGCATTATTAAAAAGTAAAATAAAGTGGAAAAGTGCGATTTGCAGCAATAATTAAAAGCACAGGCCTCATAATCTTTAAAAAAATATTGTGGAACTCACCAATGATATTAAAAATATCTATATTTAAAAATAGCACAAAATATAAAAGATGACTGAAGCAACTGGCTTGAAGAATGATTGCAACGAAAATGGTCAAATTTTTAAAGAAATCGAATTAAAATTGTTTGAAATTAATAGGTTAACATCGAAAAAAAAAAAAATTAAATCTAATATATGTTATCTCCATGGCAGCCACACTGCCAGACAATAAAAATATCAAGGTAACCATATTGTAACATTATTGCCCATCTTGGCGAACATAAGCAACAACTTGGCTCTTAATACTGGTATATCAAATTAGCAACACAAAAAATAATGAATTCTAATAACTCACATCCTGAAATATTGCTTCGAAGATATTTCAAGAAATGTGTTAATAAATCCAAAAATGAAAGAATCTAAGATCCAAAAAATATTTTCTAAAAACTCTGTTAAGTTTTATACAACTGATCTAGCACTTCAATTGAAAAGAGAAATCTGACTGGAAAGCCCACCATCTTCTGGGGAGGAACAGCACCCAAAATTCAACAGAAATCCTTTCTCAAGTGAATATTTAGGTAGTCTTATAAATAACATTTTTTTCCCCTTCATGATATTTTTCATGTTAAAAGTCTTCATGATATTTGAAAACCAAGCCTATTTTTAACTGCTCCTTTTTCCTGTTTTGTTGAGGATTAGGGATCCTCCCACCTCTGATTTTTATCTTCCACTTACAGAGGAGGGAGATGATGCCGCCTTTTGCAATCCTATAACCTTATATTTCACTTGGTACCTTTTTGGAGAAGTTTTTTTATACTGAACTATCATTAAAAATTGAATATCAGGAATAATCTCATAATAATTAGATAAGATTTAATAATATAAATTTTCTACATCTCATACATTTAAATTCTAATTATCAGACAATTATCTCTTTTTTTTTAAACAGAAAATAAGATAAGAATTAAAAAAATATGAACAGATTGATATAACTTGATACTTATATACCTCCAGAAGGGTAATATATTGTTTTAGGCATACTTGGTGTAAACAGGTTTCAATCACAACATAAAATTATCGGGAGATAACTTAATTCACTTGTTTTTGACAGAAATTTAAAGCATTGTAAATGCACATAAAGAAAGTAAAACAATTTGACTATTTTATTTAAAAAAACATATCATTAAAATAAATAAATGTTTCCATACATATTTCTCATGAGAATCTTTTTTGTATAACAGTTGTATTATAATCTAAGTTTGTCGTGAAAATACATGATTTGACAAATTAATGGGTAAAATCCTTTAGAAATGGAGAAAGATCGAGAATACATTGAAATTTTAGGAGGTAGTTTAAGCAAACAGTTACTCAAACAAATACAGAACATAACATTTTTCAAAACAAAGTTACATCAAACCAACAAAGCAAGTTACGCATTAATGATTTAAGCAAGAAAATGCACATTGAAAAATTTGATCCACTCAACAGAACCGTGGCTACAATTTTAGTTTAATGATAAAAATAAATAATTCTAGCACTTAAAATTTCTTGTGTATGACTCACCTGCCAACAAAGTTCTCCAAAACACTACTCTTTCCAGCGCTTTGTCCTCCAACGACAGCAATTTGTGGCAAATCAATGGACAAATTTACACCCAACTTAGTAAAAGCGTCATGTAATTTATTCACAATTGGAATCAAACCATCCATTCCCTCGTTTCCTGCCATATTAAAGAGTTCTTCAATAAAATATTTTTGAAAAGCTCACTAGACCAATTAAAGTCAAAGAACCATATTGACATATATGGTAATAGTAGTAGTTATTTTTTAGAAGCTCAAGATTTTTAAATAACAAGTAAACTTTATGCCAAAATCAATTTAATTTTGATATTTATTAATTTGAATGAACGTTTAATTGTTTTACAGTATGAAATAAATTTAAAACAAAATTTGGATTTTATTTTTATTGATATGGTATAATTAAATAGGTTTATAAATTAGCCACTAAGGCATACCACACATATACTTTGTTTATATTCAACTCAACACTACTAGTTTCAAAAATGTTTTGTTATTGTCGGCTGCTACGGCGTGCTTTTCTTACAAATTGGTATGTTCGTTTATTAGCAGTTTACTTAACTGCAATAGTTTATTTTTGGTATTCTTTTCTTTAATATGTTTCTCAAAAATTAAAGAAGTGTCAATTTATTTTTCAGGTCAGGGACACAGTTCTTTTCCACTAGTCATATTCACAATGAATTCTTATTCCCCAAAACGAATGACATTCCTCTTGAGAAAAAGCCTTCAGCTTCAGCTATTCGACAAATTCGAGCTTTAGAATTTATCTGGAGAAAAAATAGACCTGAAAAGGCTTTGAAAAAGGCAGTCCATGATGATTTTTTTAAGAACGAAGCATCACCCTCTCATTCCGTTGACTTATTGCGTGTTGCTTGTGATCGGTCGCATTTTCAGTCAGATCTTGTTTATTCTTTATTAATCAATTTAAAAAATGCCATTAATGATAATGACATTGAGTTTTCTCCATCACTTGAAGATAAGTTAGAAGCTTTTCATACTGTACTAGTTTACAAAAATTATGAAATTTTACTAGAGGTCTGTAATGTATTTAAAATACAAGAACAGAGTCATTGTTTCAAAGAAGCAATTGATGATCTTTTAAACCAACAAAAGTTAGTTGAAGTAAGTTACAGCTTTTCTTTTCTATTGTATAATTTATTATTCTTTTTAGTTTATAAAAAATTAACTTCTAGTTTTTGTAGAGCTTTCAAAAACAGGTTGACTACCTCTGTAAGCTAAGCTTTTTTTTAAAATTAAGTCATATTGAAGTGTCAAGTTATGGATCTCAGATCTAATTACAACAGATTACTTGTTGAGAAATATTGTTACTTAATTTTATTAAAACTTCTTTCATAAATGATGTGGCCGCAGTAGCCTAAAACTACAAATATTTTCAAAGCAAAATACTTGGGTTTGACTGGAATGAAAAATAAGGTACTTCCCAGGTTTGGTGGTGTTTTTCAGATTTAATGGTGTGATAATGATTTTATTCTGGAAAACTTATTTTAATAACCCTGATACATTGAAGGAAGGAATTATTTTGTTTGTAATGAATTGTTTTAATAATTTAAAGTAATTATATTTTTGACATGTATTTAGTTCTTATTTTCTATTAGTTAACATTTATTTTTCATTTAGTAATATATTTTTTAAATAATATAATGGGTACATCAGAATTACAGTAATACTTAGACTTATGCTACCCCAACTTATGCAGTTATGCAATTTTCAAATCTTGTAAATTCATCTTTTGTTTGAGGGTTACACAACTTGATTACTCACTTCAAATAAATTTAGAGGTTAATAGGGATGACATTCAAGAATTGCTGGATTCCCACAATCAGGAACTGACAATTTATAAGCTCATAAAAATGCATTGAAGAACTTGAGTCTTTAGACCTAATTCAATCAGATCAAATGATGGTTGAGAAATTGACAGGCCTCAGTTTAAGTGAAAAAGAGTTACAAAGTTTGGAAAATATAGACTCCAAGTTAACAAAACAAGGAATAAAAAAGTTATTAGCGTACTACAATGAAATTTCATGAGAAAAAAAAATCTTTGAATTTGTGGTGTGAGGTATTTTGATATATTACAAATGTGCTTTATTATATAAAACAGAGTTCTTTTAATTCCTTTCAATTGGAATTTTCAGTTACTTTGCAGTTACAATTCATGGCATAATATAACAATCTTTTTTTTAGTAGAACATAAATATATGGACAAAGTACTTTTAGATATATTTTTTATAGTGTATTTCAAAAATGTTAGCTTAGAATTATAAATTTTCAATATTTATGTTTATACAATTTTATAATGTTTTGTTTTGGACAATTTTTCATTCTAAATTTTTTTTATTGCATACATTTTTATTCTTCAAATGTATCCTGAAAAATTATCATCTTTATAAGCATGTATATGTTTGATTAAGTAAATGTAGTATTTCGTATCAATTATACTAGTAGTGTTTGTTATATTTTGAGTTAATATGATTGTAGAATAAACCACTTATACAAATGTGTTTTTGCTTGAGGATTCAGAACAATCTCATTAAGAATCACAATAGGCTGATATCAATGTCCCGTGAAATTGTCTGATTTGTAGTCAATTTGTAAATGGGAAAGCTTTTTTGTATTTTTTCAAAGATATGGGATTTTAATCAACTATAGGTCAGTTTTATTTCCATGAAGTCGCATTTTCTAATTAATCACATATGTTGTGGAAATGCAATGCTAATAACTGCAAGCAGATTATCAAAATTTAATTTTAAGGTAGTCAGATGACCTTTAAAAATAAAAATTTTGTGAAATCGAGTGTTGTAATTAAACGGTATGAATTGGTTTTGTAAGATTTTTTCACTTTAAATTTGTTGTTATTGAAATGAAATATTTTTCTTCCTTATCATATTACTTATGAAAAGTTCTTTATCAGAAAAATATAACAAATTGGAAGTTTAAAGGAAACCAAAATAACTTTTGTGTAAATGAGTTGGTAACTTTTCAAGGGGATGCTGATGATCAGGTGATTCTATAAATATTTGTGTTTTTTTAATAAGTACAAATTTTCTCATTTACATTTTTAATTAAACTTATGTGTTTTTCTTAAATTTTTGTAAAGTATTTCCTTTATGTGTTTTATTTTGATAAGTATACTTTTAATTATGTTATAGGCTGCATACTGTATTGTGGTTTTAAATTTACAACATGAATATGACGTTGAAAATGTAAGTATTTATGTCAGATGTTTTAATTTATTTTTAACTAATTCCAACTGATGTGCTATTAATTATGTCTTCAATTGTTTAAAAATATGCAAAAGTTTAGTTAAATATTTATGCAATTTTTAATCTCTTATGTAATTTTGTTAAAGTGTAAATTTTCCATCATTGGGAAAATTATATTTTAAAAATCAATAAATTTAGTTTAAGAACAATGGCATGATTTAAAGTTACAATCTATTTTTTTAATTAAAAAAAGCTGCAATATTAGAGTAATCAATCTACTTTCATGTGATTTCTATGAATAATTAAAAAGTTACTGTAAAATCTTAACAATGCTCCTCATTTTAAGAATGACATTTCCTTCCATTTTAAACTTTATTATTATTTTCTTTTATTTCTGAAAATTCACATATTAATTTATTTGTTTTCATATAAATATTTTATCATTGCCTTATTTATTTCCTTTAATCTGTATCTTTTATTGGATGTATTTTCTTCTAAAACAATATATTTAAGATAAAAAGTGTAGGAGAAAAGTTAAGGAATTAAAGTTATTTATGAAATTTCAGCAACAATAACTTTAACCTTTAAAAATGACTGCATTTAATACTTAATTTATGAGATTTAAACTAAATAATCACACACAATAATGTACAGCATATTTTGGTTCTTTTTTTGTGATGTACGTCTTCTCAATTTTTATAGCATAAATTGTATAATGAGCTTTGTTCTCTCATTTACACCAATATTACTTTGCATATATGTTTTGCATCTCTGTGTAATTGAATGATTACATCATTCAAAACACAATTGTAACTGCCTTGAAAATGCGTAGACAATAATACAGATAACACAGTATTGTTTATATTAAAAAGAGACAAATATATGATTTTTGCTCTTAAACTAAATAGATAATAAATAAATGTAGCAAGAGTATTTTACTTATTTGTTTTAAGATAAAGCTGCAATTTTTTCGTTATAGACCTTTTGAATTTCCCTCTTTGAGTTAACAACTATCATTCTAGATATTTTGTCTCATCCATAATAGACTAATCAGTTTTCCAATCTCCTAATTACCTGCATTAATATAATTTTTATTAGACCCAAATCTCCCACTTTTACATGACCTTTACAAAAAACCATTTGCTTCTCTGTTGAAAAGTAGATAAGTTATTTTTAGAATGTCTCTTCCAAATTAATTGCACAATTTTGGTTACTCTTTGATGTAATTTTATTCTGTTAAATTCCATTTTTCACTCCTTAAGCTCCATTAGAAATGTAATCCGTTGGTTTAAAAATGACCTAGTGTTCAAACTATTAAACCATTTATAGATTTTTTTTCTCTGTAGGAGGTAGGTTCATATTTATGAAATTTCAGTTCAATTATCATACACAAATAATGGACTGCATATTTTAATTTCTTTGGAGACAATTGTCTCCTAAATTGCCATTGCACAAAATGTTGTGAAATTCGGCATATAACAGACACACTTTTAACACCCAAAAAAAGATCAAAATTTAAGAGTGCACATTGTACACTGGGTATTAAAACCATAGTTTTAAAAATGAAAAAAAGAGAGAAGTATATAAAAAAAAATTAAACTTCTACATAGATTGGAATACTGTTTATTTAAAAGAAATGACTTGCCTAAGGAACTTAAATGGTTGCAGTTTTTGAAATATACTATTTTTTCAAAAGCCTGGGATAATATCTCGAATAATGACTTCATAAACATAAGAGCATTGCACACATATGTTTCAGGCTTCTTTGTAAAAATGCATGCGTGTTATACAGGGAACATACCTAAAAATTAAAAAAATGAAGCTTGAAAGTATAGATGCATGTTATACGCTGGATTTTACAGTATACAGCATGCTGTCTTTGCTCTCTAGTTTGCTTCAATATTAATTTCTCTTTTACATGCAGGGACCAATATGTTTCTATCTCACTCAGGCATTAACAATTAATTTGAGTTGTTATATAATTATATTATACTACTAAATCTTCCAGAATTCAAATTTTGTGTGTGTGTGTTTTCAGTATTTCAATATTTATATCTTCAGTTTTTCTTAAATTAAGATTTCATTAACTTTTTACAAAAGATATGTAACAGTTTTTATGTTAGAACTAGCTGTATGGCCCGGAGTTGCATGGGCTTTCTGTACTTGTATAAGTAAAAGCTTCAGTTAAATATTCGTTTTTGAAATTCCTTTGTGTTTTACAGGCTATTGCAGTTTTAAGAAATAGTGCATATTTTTCAGAATCAAAAAATGCTAGCACTCATATGTGCAATGATAAAATAAACATAAAATATGACAAATGAAATTGATTATTTTTTTTAAAACATTTTTAAAATCTGTAATTTTTAACAATTTTTTTTTAATATTGTATATCATATTAAAAAACTTTTTGTAACTAATTTTTATGTAAAATATCATTTAATATTTATTATAACATATTTTTACAAAAATATTATTTATTAATAATTATATTTATGAAGTGTAATATATATATTTATATAATTACAGTAATTATTTTATTTTTTAAAATGCAAAATAATTACCTAAAATATGATTTAATATTCAATAAACCTTTTTTAAATAAATTTAATTTAATTTTAGAAATAATTAAATGAAAGAATAAAAAAAAACTACAACCAATAACATGACTCGAACCCTGGCCTAACGTGTAGTAAACAGGTGCACTGGCAATCGAGCTATGAACATTA
Source organism: Trichonephila inaurata madagascariensis (assembly GCA_019973955.1). Taxonomy (NCBI): domain Eukaryota; kingdom Metazoa; phylum Arthropoda; class Arachnida; order Araneae; family Nephilidae; genus Trichonephila; species Trichonephila inaurata. The sequence continues at coordinate 281,727 of BMAV01027025.1, forward strand.
CGTCACAGAGAGTGAAATTATAAAAAGAAAAAAATAGAAAGAAATACATTATATGATAATTACTTTTATTTTTTCTATGGAAGTTATGCTTATTTAACTAAATTGTAAAAAAAAATGAATACAAAACAAATGAAATCTGTGGTTTAAAGTGGAAATTTTTAAAATTACAAAATTTTACATGTTTATTAGATGTTGAATTATAATTGTGAGCATTTTTTGAAAAAGTTTAAAAAAGCTTTTGGTATTTAATTTTTTAAATCACTGACTTTAAAAGAACTTTGAACTTTTTAAATTCAGGTGGTTTATTCATCATAATCATATAAAATCAATTCATAATGATTGAAAAATTTCGATTAATGATTTTTTAAATCACTGACTTTAAAAGAACTTTGAACTGTTTGAACTTTTTTAATTCAGGTGGTTTATTCATCATAATCATAAAAAATCAATTCATAATGATTGAAAAATTTCGATTAATGATTTACACAATCAATTGCGATACATTTAAATGTATTGCAAATAAACTTGTTTAAAATAATGATAACGGAGTAAAAGCAATTAAGTTTTTCACAAATATTAAAGAAATTCTTGTTTTATAAACGGATGTTTAAAATGAATTTTTTGAATTAAGGCATGTACAGAAAATGTAACAAAAGTAAATTTTTCACTCTCTTTTTTTACTCGCCAAATCGGGTGATTTTCATTATTTATTGGCACCTTCTTTTCTAGTGTAACCTATCAGCAAACGTGAAGTGCACAGGGGAAAAGATAGCCATTTGGCGCCAAACGGTTTTTAACGCCAAACCCTTGGCTATCCGTAAAATTGCGTTCTTTGATAAAGTTTTTTCTTTTTTTGAGGGCTTAGTTTTTAAGTTAGGGCTTTCAAACTTCACAAATCCGATTGCAAACAACGGTAATTTTTAAACAAAAAATATAAGAGAAATACTGTGTTATTAGGTTATTGTAAAAACGCGAATAGACGAAAAACAAAATTTTTTTTTTTGAAATCCGCAATTTTTAAGCAATTTTTTCAATCTTTGTGCAGATTACAGATAATATTGTTCTGCACACGGACAAAAATTTTCATCACATTATTAAATTTTGAGTATTTTTTGAAAAATCGTAAAAAAAAAGTTTTGACATTTTATTTTTAAAATGACATTTAAAACGAGAAAATCATGAACTTTTAGTGTAGAATATCATTTCATTAACGCGAAAGGAAATTCAAAGGGAATGATTTAGAAATCATTTTCATAAAAACGCATCGATTTTGACTCATTTTAGAAAAAATCGTAAAAAATATAAAATATTATTTTATATAAAAAAGAAAAAAATTATACCGTATCGTGGCGAAAAAAGGATCTTTCCGATTCTGAAATTATTTTTTGTCTGAGTTTGATAAAAAGAATTGGATGGCTTTTTTAAAATGTTGGGTGTAAAAAAAATTCTCACCTCTCGGTCATTCATTCCGGTTGCGGTGTAGTAGAGGAAGAAGCAACATGCAGGAGTAAAACAATTATGCGCTTTAAGGTTTTTAATTAATATCTTTTTAACTAATTGCAATATCGGAATATAAATGGTAAATTTAATGGAATATAATGGATTCCTCGGCAAGTTTCTACATCGTGCGGTTAGTGAGAAGATAGATGTACATACAAACAAACAAAGATAGATATGCTTGTTTACCTTCAAATTTTAATAGTGTAGATTATCATGCAAATTTGGTGATCGTGGTTGTCAAGTGGTCATGGTCATAAACATGGCATTGTCTAGTTGCAGGTTTGAAACCTATTGCCACTGAAGACCCACCATGTAGAGGGTCTGATACATGTTAAATCTGTAATGGCTCAAAATACTCACATTAGTCTGGTGCGGAAGTTAGGAGATTGGGATGCTGGCTTAGTTGTTATCCTCATCACTTCATCAAGGTTCAAAATTATGAAGTCTGTCACCAAAAGCCCTTGTTTTGCTTCAAAGTGTGACATTAATAAACACTCACTCATTTATTCAAACAAATTTGTCTTTTAGAATGATTATAAGTTAAGTTGGAGATATTTTCATTTCATAAAAAAAAAAGAAGCATTTTATCATTTTGTTATAAGTAAGGTCATTGTACAATTAATTAAAATTGTTGTCGTATATTTATTTTCTAGTTGTTGTTTTCACTTCTTGTGGAAGGGAATTTACAACCTGTTATAACATGTATTGAAAATTATCCAGACTTGCAGTTGAGTATAGCAAAGAAACTAGATAGTGCATTAATTACTGGAGACATATGTTCACGAACCAGCATGCCAACTATAAATTCTAAGAAAATTTTTAATGCACTAAACAAAATTGTGAGCATGTTTAAAATTCCCACAGGTATGTTTTTTAACATTTTTGTGTTTTTTGTATGTGTTTTGTATTGATTGCTGATTAATTATTGTTTTCTCCTAAGTTGGTGTGCTCAGTTTTTCCAAAATTATTAAAAATATATCATAAATTTGTTCATTATTTCATAAACTCAAAAATTCTTTCCATCTAACCTAATTTCCATTCAATCTAAATTATTTTATGTTAATACAAAAATATGAAAGAAGAGCCATAATAGCGGTGGTGGTTGTTAGCAATCGTTACATTACTCAATTCTTGTAATTATTAACCCTCTTAATGTGTAGTGCTATGTCTGCTTTGTCCGTGGAAATCACAAATGCACAACAAGAGGGTTAAGGATAACCTCTCACATAAAATTACATCCAACTTTATATTTTCTATGTAGTAACTATAAACAATAATGTTTTACAAATATATGCCTATTCAAATGAGTTATAATATGTCTAATTTCAATAAAGAAGAATTGTTTAATTCTTTTGAGATTTTAAAATAGATGTGAAAGTTATTCTATATTTTCTAATTTTGTATCTAAAAGTTATTCTAATTTTGTATCTAAAATCTAAACTATCTGTAAATTTTAAAGCTTAACACTCATACTTATGAGAATATTCTTTCAGAGCATTGCAAGAATTTACATTATGTTAGAAGTAGAGCTGCAATAAACCTGTTGATAAAAAGAAGATCAGAAGTAAGTTTTCATTTGTTTTAAATTCAAAAACTTTGAATATATATTTATATATGAAAGAAATTTGTGTAATATATCAAAAACCAGAAATAATAGATAATGAACATAACAAGAAATAACGTAATAAAAATATAAAAGCAAAACATCAAGATCGAATTTATAGAAAAATACAAAAAAGGAACTATAAAAAAGAACCTAGTGAGTCAGAAAGCAATTTCGGACTTAGGACCGAATAAGTGGGGTTAAACTAGTTTGAAGGCACCAACCTTCCTCCTTTGCAACTTGGTAGGAAAAACCAAATAAAATAAACAAAAATTCAAAGTATAATATAAAAAATAAACAAAAATTCGAAGTATATAAAAACTCACAGAAAGTATGATAAAACCACTAACTACTATTCTGAAACAAATTCTTAAAGCAGAAAAATCCCAAAACAATTATGTAAAAAAAGTATTCTTCAAAAAAGAATTTAACGAAATTTTCGTACTTACAGATCTTTTTCCAAGAGAATCAAGAGTCTTGAAATTAATGAAAAGCAATTATCCACAAAGTTAAAAAATCTGAATATACATAAACGCATCTTTTAACTACCTTTTACACTAGCCAGCATAGATAGATACTAAGAGAGATTACAATCAAGTTTGGTAGGCTTTGAATTGGTTGATTGTCAAAAATGTAAATTTGCTAGGCTCTAATATGGTTGGTTGTTCAAAATGTGTAAGATGTTCAAGATGTGTGTGGAAAAGATGTAAACTGTGATATGAGTGTTATGATATAATCTTCACAGCAAGACCACTAACATGCTGACTTTGAAATCCTATTGTTGTGTGCTGGATTTGGAATTAGAAGTAGTAGCAAGACGATTAATATATTTGTGATGAATATAAGTTCTTAAGAAGTTAAAAGGATATTCATGATCTAAACAACATTGAAAAAAATTTTTTTTTGATATTATTGAACTTATCAATTTTGTGGGTAGTTAAGTTTTCATTTCTAAATAAAAAATTCAAAATAACATTTCTGTAAATTGATAAATGCAAGTTACTATTCCATACAGGAATTTTAATTATATGGAACTTAAAAGAATCTCTTTTGTCAAAAATGTTACTGACTACATTATTGTTAATAAGATGCAAGTCTAAATCCAAGAATTCTACCATATTAGAGTTAAAGTAAGTTTTAAGGAGGTTGATATAGTCAGGGTAGAATGTAATATTTGGTTTGTATTCACTATTTTTACCAAAAATTATTAGATCATCTATATAATGATAAATCCAGTAAGAATCATTTACAATATGATCAATTTCAAAAAAATATAAATATAGGTTCGCTAAGCATTTACTAGCTGGACCACCCTGAGGTAATTCTTTGATCTGTTTATAAAGATTCTGATCAAATGCAATGAAATTTTCTTTTAATACGAGGTTAGCAAGAATATCAAATTTCATTGAAGTATATAGTTCATATTTATCATAAATTAACTGTAGAACCCTAAATTTTCCCTCCTATATATATAGGAGGGAAAATGGGATTGTGTATACATAAGGAAAATTGAAGTTTATTTGGTATTCAGAATTGGTTAAAGCTCTTTTTAATACATTATTTCAACTATATTTCAGCAATCTGTTTCTGAAGAGAGTTGGGAAAATATGATTATGGTATGAAAATATTTTTCTTTGTTATTGATTTTTTCATAACATTATTTTTTAAGTAGTTTTAGATATTTATATGTAAAATTATATGTCTGAAATATTTAATAATTGTACTATAAGTTTTCTAAGTATTGTTAAATTATATGTGCATATATTAGCTGCTAGCCCACCCATGCATGGGCTTTCTCAAATACTTTTTTTCCTTACCAGAGATTAAGGCCATGTGATGTATCCCAACATTTTTTCCCTTATAAAAATAAGGAAAAATGTCAGGGCTCCTTCTTTTTTTCTGTGACTGTATTTTCCATCCAGATGTTTAAAATTATTTTGATGTAATTTCACCATTAAACAGCCACTCAATGTTATTGGGGTTTGCATCATTCCTTGGTAAAGAGTCTCCTGATGGCTGATAAACTAAATAATTACTTTGTGGATGCATGAATTTTAATTTTTAAAGGTGAAATTAGAAAGTAAGAACTTCCAAATTTCACACTTACAACAAACAAACAAAAAATCAATAATTTTAAAGGAAATTTTTTAAAGTTTGGGTTCAAATACATATAATGAAACCACATACATAAAAATAAAAACCTTCATCATATAAGGAATTATTCTTAGAAATTTTAAAGTTATTAAATGTTTAATTCTAATTTATGAAACTAACATATTGCATAATCATTGACTATTTTCGCCTGTGCAATGCCCCTACACATCTACTTTGATGGAAATGCCTACTCTGACTTTTTCTACCATAGATTCTTCATTCCCTACATTCAAGTTAAGATTTGCATTAAATTTCCTTGCAGAAATGGTCACAGAGGGTCGCTGAACTAAGCAATTATTTAGCTGAATCTTTGCTTTTTAAATTTTGTAAGGGTGAAATTTAAAAGTAAAGTTTCAAAATCTACCATACTGGTAATAAACAATGGAAATTTTTAAATAAAACTTTGTGAGAAAGAGATAGCTTAATAAAGCTTCAGAAAAATTATTAGATGAAAAATATAAAATTTTTAATCCTTCAGTTCAAAAGAACCTTTTCTCACCTTCTGCCCAATTATGAATTATTCAGTTAAACACATGGGGAAAAATAGTTTATAGTCTCTTAGTCTATTCTGCTAATGTGCATGACTTTGTGTGTTAGCAGAATAAATTAAGAGTATTTATAGTAACAAAAGTATTTATTTTAACAACCACACAAAAAAGAAAACTAACACAATTAAACACAAATAAAAAACTAGCATGATTGCTAACAAATTTTATGTTGCACTTTAATTAACATTATAGCTTGACAGTTGCGTCATTTCTCTTTTTCTCCTGGAGATCACAACTCGCATCTGTGCCCAATGGGAGCTTTTCTGGTCACATTTTGTACCACTGTATGATGGTCCCATCTGATGGAAACACTTATGAGTAGTGTTGTCCTTGACATTTATCGAAGTATGGAGGCATTTTGGATAATAGTTTTTTTATTTGGACATTTAGACAGCTTTCGATAACATCTTTATTCCGAGGTAATCCTACTCCAAATGTGTTGATTTTTAATTGGATTGTATATTTATTTCCATAATTGCTAAATCATTATTTTTAGGTTTTGATTTCAATTGGAAAGTAAAGGGTAGGAAAATATGGCCAAAGACCATAAAAGTTAATGAGATGTGATTGGAATCTGATATTTGGATGTTCTTTTCTGAGAAAGTATTAGCTGTTTTTTAATTTTATACTCCAATATGTATGGTGGGAAAATAAATGTTAGATGGCAAGTAGAATTTTGTTTAGGTCATAAACTAATTATCCTTACATATATATGTATATATACACCATGTTCTTGCAAAACAAAGGATCTATCTGATTCAGGAAGTGTTTTTTGTCTGATTTTATTATGGATTTCTGCTTTAATAATGACTGAAATAACAAAAATCTATCTCCCACCTTCTGAGAGAGTCTGCATGATGGCTTTTTTCACAAGAAAAGGTCAATCATTCACATTAAAACATATTTAGTTATTTTTTTAACTAATTAATATCTTAGATTTAAAATGATTAAAATGGATTCCTTGGATTATTTCCTATATTTTTGTATTTTTAGCATGTTTCTGCATTTAGTGAACTGTGAGAAGATAGCTAACCATATGTGTATACATTTGTTTACTCTCAGGATTTTGATAGAGTGCATAAATTACAAATTACTTTTAGTACACTTTTAGCATTTCTTACTTATCTTCTCTTATAAATATTATTTTAATACAGATATATAAAAGGGAAGGTTTGGGTCTTAAAACTTTGTGGTACCCTGCAACCTTAGCCCTTATGCCTAATAATTTACTGATATAGTACTGTGCTATTTTACTTGGTTTTCTTGCTATTTACTTGCTTAATGTTTTCCTTTAAAGGTTTTTCGTAATTTTTAAGTTTATCGCTATTTAGTATGTGTAACAAAAGTTTATCAAGTAAATTGTGTAAGTGCATGAAGTTATCTCTAATATAAATAATTTTCTTTAAATCTTTTAATATATGTTATTAAAATGGAAAGATAATAAAAAATATGATTTTGTTAATTTTCATTTGCATGTTTTTGTTAGTTTTTAATAATTTTAAGAATACTAATTTTTTTAAAAAAATTCTATTTTTTGCCTCTTTGTTGATGCATGAATATATTATTAGATAAATTATTTGATTTTTGAATAAAATAAAAGAAAATAGATTTAGAAATTATGAAAACTTAATTTTATATATAAAAAAAAGTTATAAGACGTTTTTGTCATAAATGAGTTTATTTTATTTCTTTTGTTAGTAAATTCTGTTTTTTGTTTGTGTAATTTTTTCTTCTAATGGCATATTGCATGTTTATATTATTTGATATTTTTAGTCAATAATTGGGGAAAATGCACTACTGAAGGATCATTTGATATATAAACTTAAGAAGACAAATGACAAAGAAACAGCTTTAAAAATGATTAAAAGGCTAAACATGATTGATTTTGATGTAACAAAGTTAAAAGTGAATGATGAAGCTGAAACTAAGTAAGTTATTCAAGTAATATTACTTTCAGTTTAACTCAGGTTCTTAAATCTGTGTAAAAATGTTAATATTAATGCAGAGACTGCATAATTTACATTAGTGACTTTTTGAGGAATAAGTTTAGCTTTTTGAGTTTCCTTTTAAAGTTTTTCCTTTATTTTGATTCATAAGGAATCTCTTTAACTAGGCAAGGTTAAATTTTCAAAATTTTAATCTTATGCTTACTATTTGCTTTCAGCTTTGTTTGAAAACATATCATTTTGAGTGATTAAGATGTCTGATCTATTCATTTTTGTGAATCTTCAATTAAGAAATAAGTTTGACAATTTTTTTTAAAAGTATATGTATGCTTTAAGGAATCCTTTTCCAGTACTTATGTTTTATTCTGTAGACCAACTTAGCAAAGTCAAAAGACATCACCAAATCCTGTTATTGTTTCTGCACATATGCAAACACAAATTCCTGCACATACTCCTTTTGTTAAAGCTTTCAAAAATATTATAAGAACACCAAATCACTTTTTCTACACTTCTAAATCAAAGTAGTTTTAATTAAAACTCGTGCTACGGTGGCTAGTAATTTGAAATAAGAGAGATAAATCTTTTCGTAGATCACTGATCGAAAACGAACTTTATTCTCACATTTATTTTAAACATAAACACTTGAGTGGAAACTGGTATTGCCATTCACAAAGTACTAAAGAGTAATTGAAAAAGAATTATACAATTTTATTACTAACGTTGCCATCTGAAATTTAAAGTTTGTAATATGTAATTAAAAATAAAAATAAATAAATAATACATTTTCAACACCTTTTGTATCAGAATATCTACAAATGCCTTGGCAAAGATTTAGAATAATATATTTTAAAAACAAATAGAAGATATTCTAAATAAAAATAATGTATCATAAATCAGTCAAAATGTACAATTGAATTCCAAATTTGTGACAAATGTATCTTTCATGTAGACTATGTCATAAAAGTACAAATCCAAATGTTGTCATGCAGATCTGCAATCTTGTTTTGCCATTTTGATGAACTTAAGTCTTAGATTAAAATACTACTCAGTTTTCTCTTTCATGGAAAATATATCCCAAATTTTAATATTTCCCAATGAAACAAGAGAAGAATAATATGTCAAATAATAAATAATGTTGTTATTTTTTAGCACAAATAATCAAGAATATTGTATTTTTAACATGTGCTAAAATGGTACATATAAAAAAGATTATTTTCAAGCATGCACAAACAAGATTGTTGTGTTTGAACATGCAATGGAACAGATTTTTTCCTATTGGTTGCATATTATGGCATTTGGTAATGTTTTTTTATTTGATGAAATTGGTTTGCAGTACAATGTGTAAGCAATACATTTGATTTTAATTTTAAGTTGCTTATTAATCAATTTTTTTTAAAAAAAAGTCTTGAAAATATAGATAAAGATGAACTTGAAGATATTTCTGATGAACAGTGTGACATTAAAGATATTCCTGGACACCTAATGTTCTCCTTGTCTTCATCTGACATTAATTTTATTGACAATGAAGAAGCATTTATTGATTTTATCAAGGATATTATGGTAATCTTTTTAGAAAAGTCTTATTTAATTTTATTTAATGTATTTTGCAAATAAAATAAAGATATCAAAGTGATTAGAAAAACCTTTATATATATTTTTTTAATTTGTAAAAATTGTGTCTGTAAAAGTATGATAGATAGTTGTAAGGTATATGTTTATTATTCTAAAAATTACTTAAAAGAATCTTTAAAAATACTTTGAATATTAGTAAAATGTAAAGAAGTAAAACTTATGTAGAAGTAAAATTGCTTGTTTCTTATTGCAAATGAAAGTACATCATTGTTATCTTAAAAAAAACGTATGAATTTTTCTTGTTCTTTCAAATTTTAGAATTTAATGTGTACTAATTATCACAACATTAATTACTTAATTCTCCACATTGTTGATGTATTTGAGTATTGGTTATTTTGAAGTATTTATGATTTTCATTTTTTTTCTTTATAGAAATATAATATTATTGGGATTGACACTGAATGGAAGCCGCATTTCGGTCTTTCAGCTGAAAGGTGATAATTTCATATATATATGTTATTTAATTTTACTTTCTAGTAATGTTACTATTTTCATTAAAACTGCTACTTGGCTTATTTAAATATGGTCTCATTTAAATTATAGTTTTTAAAAAATATATAGACTATGTGTGTATTTAAAATTTCTTATTAACATGGATTTTTTTTTTTGAAAAAATTTCTTTGTAACCGTAATTTAGCATGTATATGAAACTGTTCTACTTGTACAAGGTGTATTAAAAAAGTATTGATTCTTATTTTTTCCCATATAAACAAATGAAGTGCATTACATTTCCTTTGTGGGCGATGAGTATAGAACATTCATGTACATTTGCAAATTTTCTCTTGACTTTAAATAGTGTTAATCATAACTTGAATTAACAGAATGATTACATTTTACATAAGGCTTGGTGATACTTAGGGAAAAGCTATTTTCAAGATTTAACAGGCCTTCTGGAAGGATGCTATGGGCTTCTCGAGTGGAAAGATGTTCTACAACTATTTCAAAGATAGCTACATCTCAACAGATAATGAGCCACAATGTGTTCTTAACAAAACACCAATGTCGGCGTAACCCCCCCACATCTTGGGGGACATGTTCAAGGAAGCCCAAAGCCTATGTTATGTTATGGTTTTGCAATCCTTTGTAAGATCCGGTGGGGCCCAAAACTCGACTTTGCAGGGGGCCGTAATATTCTCCGTTATGCCACTGACCAATGTTACCATTGAAGTGTGGACTTTGGTCATGCAGGATCATTATATGACAATCCTTGAACTTGGAGATGAAGTGAGAATAAGCATTGGATGAGTACATTAAATTTTGATCTTGTATTTAGGTATGAAAAGTGTCCACAAAATTCATGCTAAAGTTGCTAATGATGAAGCTAAAGTAACTTTGTTTGGATTGCACTAGACATTCTGGTACAATGTTAAAAGGATCCTAACTTCCTCAGAACCATGGTCATTGGTGATGAATCATAATTTTAGGCACTACTCAGAAATGAAGGTACAGCTATCACATTGGATATATCCTTCATTCACGCATTCAAAAAAAGTACGGCTGGTCTGCAACAATGTAAATCTCATGCTGACCCTTTTCTTTGACTCCCTAAATTGGTTCCCTAAATTTGCATCACAAGGAACAATCATTACCAAGGAGTACTGCTTTGAAGTCCTTTGTTGCCCTGTATAACTCAAATGACCTAATATATTCGTAGAAAAATGTTAACACCTCCATTAGGAAAATGCACCAACCCATTTTCCACATCTGACCTGAAGCTTCTTGGCTAAACACAACATTTCTGAGAATCATCTTCCTTAATCTCCTGATATGGCCCCATGTGATTTTTGGCTATTCCAGATGTTAAATATGCCCTTTGAAATGAACCTGATTTGAATCAGAGAAGAAATAAAAGAGGATGTAATAGTTATCTTAAACAACATTCAAAACTATTGTTTCCAGAAACATTTCCATCAATGACAGTATTACTGGGAGAAGTAAATACATTGCTAAAGAGATTATTGTTAAACAGATTAAGATATGAACAATCTGTATAAATAATTAGTTTTTTTCCAACCTAAGGTTTAATACTTTTGAACACAATTTGAAGAATTACTTATTGCCTTATTTTTTTTTCTATGGAAGATTAGTCATTAATATTTTATAATATTAAGGTTCTGTATTTAACTATTTTAATAAGTAGAAAAGCTTCTTTATTGCATTATGAATTAGTAAGTTGCAACATAGTGCAGCTTCTTTTTTGTTTGTTTGTATGGATCTGCTTGCAAAGAATTCATTTTATTGTTGCATTGTATAAGCTGAATGTAAAATTTAATTTCAAATTTAGAAATTAAATGTGCATTAAATGGTAATATATTTTTAAATTCTGAACTTAAGAAGTACTTATGCATTTTGATTCTTTTAGAAAACAGAATACTTCAATTTCACTAATTGAAATGTTTGATGTTATATTTACTTGCTTTTTTAAAAATTTAAATCTTTATATTTTGTCATTTCATGTAAACATGCTTGATAAATTTGATATCATGTCTTCATTTGGATATATTCTTTTAATTAGATAAACAGCTTAAAATGTTAGTGTTAGGAAATATTTAAGTTTGTTCTCACAAGGAAATTTTTGGTCCATCAATTTAGCTTTAGTTACTATTTGTCTATTGAAAATTGAATCAAATTATGCATTAACCCCTTACTTGCTGAAGAAAAGTTACATGGTTCGTTCTCCAGTGCCATCATTTTTTGTTCAGGCCAGTGTAGTTTTGTGGTGATTAGGGGAAAAGAAAAATGCAAAAAGAAATAAATCTTTCTGTAAAATAGGTAAATTTTTTGAAAACACTTTATTGCATTCCTAAAGCTTCAGAATAGCTTTACTAATAGCAGTGTAATGCAGATAATTGTAATTAAGAAAAGCGTAAATATATGCCTAGGGCAGGTAATGCACCAGCTGAGTGAAATGTATATATATATATATGTAGTCTAATTTTCTACAACCAAGAGATAAACATCCATCAATCACATTCGAAAAACACATAGACAGTAGGAAAATCACACAGTGAAGGACACATGAGCAACCAAGATTAAAAATTATAAAATGGATGCTGCAGTATTATAAACATTGCTGACTTAGGACAACTAATATATAAAAGAATGTATATAAGAGTGGGGTTGAACATGTTTTTTGGCCAGCCAACCTTTCCCCTTTATGTAAATAATACTGAGCAAAAACCTATTGAAAGTAATGGATAGGAATATTTGAATCCATTACAAGATAGATGTAACTTACCTAAAAATTGCACTTAAAAATGCAGAGCCCGCACTAAATCTGAGTGCAATAAATAAGTTATTGCCAAATTCTGGACTCTAATGCAGATTCATAGCATGTGAATGGCTGAAATGTAGCACTTAATAAAAGTATAAAAAGAATAGAAATAAAAATTAAAAAGAGAGTTACAAATTACCTTAACTTGAGTGAGACTAGAGTATATATGAATTAAATATTTTATTATTATTATGTAATTTTATCTAATATTAGAATATGGAGGTGACTATAACTAGGAAATATTTAAGTTTATTGTAATAAACTATTATCAATCTCAGAATTTTTAATACTTACAAGAATAGCTTTATTCATATAACTATTAATAAAATTAATTGGGTATTTCTGATTTAAGCAATATTTAGTAAAATGTTTATAGTTATATATTTCTGATTTTTTTGACACTAGAAATTTATTACATTGTATATAATTAATAACAATATTTCTGAATATAGAAACATGTACATTACTCTCCCAATGAGGAACTTTATAAATATTGAAATTAAATTCTTCTCTTTTATCATAAATATTAGAAACTATTACATTATCTTTTAATTTGATATGTATATCAAGAAAATTTGCTTCATTGTTGTTACTATTTGTCTGTATTAAATTAAGATATTGTGGATAAAAATCAGTGTCAGGTATATAATTGATTTGCTTGCCAAAAATGATTATGTCATCTATATAACGATAAGTGTAAAATTTAGAATTATTAATGTAACTATTTTCAAAATAATGTAAATATAAATTGGCAAGACAGTTGCTCGCAGGGCCACCTTGTGGCAAACCTTTAATCTGCAGATAATAGTTACCATTATATATATAGTTCTCTTTAATTACAAACCTACGTAGTGAACTAAATCTATCATAATTAACATCATTAAATAAATTATCTTTATGTAAATTTTTACAAGTATATTAATCATATCATCAATATTAATAGAGTTAAAAAGATCTTCAAAATCTAAACTATAGACTGAATAAATCTTTTTATCTTTTATTTGTTCAATAAGTGATTTACTATTTTTAAGAATGGCTGTGGATTTAAGATTATTTATTGCATCATGTAATATTTCATGGAGAATTTAGCCTGGTTTGCTATATATATATATATACACACACACACCCATGGGGCAATTTATGGGTTAAGAATTAAATTTCATTTCATCTAGATATTTGTAAATCTATTTTGTACCTTATTTCCTTTATTTATTTGAATACTATTAATTTAAAATTTTGTAGTAAGCATTTTATTGTACTAATTTTTTAAAAATTGAATTTAATGGCATCAGAACAAATAAAACTTTAAGTTATTTGTCCTGAGATTTCAGTATTACTTACAGTAATATCTTATTTATATCACAATACCTATAAAAATTGAAGTGAATAATTTATTTTTATATATTGCAAAATTACCCCATAATGATCTATATGGCTATATACATAATTATATGTATGATCTAATGTTTCTTTTAATTAATCAGGTTTGGTAATGTTGAATTTTGATAAATAATTTCTATTTATATTTTTTTCAGATTAGCTTTGATACAAATAGCTGCACATGACAAAGTTTACATTCTAGATATGGTAGCTTTAAATAATTGTTTGACACCAAAACATTGGGATGAGCTGATGGAAAAAGTATTTGGGAATCCAAAAATTACCAAATTAGGTTGGCATTATATATTACATATAATTTATATGACATAAAAGAAAAAAAATTTCCTCTAAATTATTTTTATAAAAAGAAAGAGATAATTTTTTAAAAAATTAAATTCTAATAAATTTATTATGAATTAAAAAAACTAAAAAACATGTTTTTTTGTTAAATCAAACTAAAAAGTAAAAAAAAAAAATTTTAATATAAGAATAAAATAATTAACGAGAAAATTAATGTCATTGTGGTAAAAAACATGGGGTGCTTTGTACTACATTTTTACACTAACTCAGCATTTTGAAATATAACTAGTAAGAAATTATAACAATTAATATAGAGCCCCCCCCTTTTACCCCAATGACATTAATCATTTTATTCTTATATTAAGAATTATTTTTTTACTCTTTAGTTCGATTTAACATAAAAGCATGTTTTTTATTTTTAAACTTTTTACATATATTGTTGACTACAAAAAAAAGCATGATTTTTATTTTTTTAAACTTCATTTATTCTTGATAAATTTATCTTAAAACATCTTTTCTTTAAATTTTTGAATATTTATTTGTATTTTTTTTTTTTCTTAATTTTATATTAATCAATTTACTTTCCCATTATTTTTTTAAGGATCTACAATTAAACTGTTTTCTAAAAAGTATTCAGGGGTTTTTTTGCCGGGTTTTTAAATAAGGTTTTTAAAAAAATTTTTTTGGGGATCATAAACATGATACTATCAATTTGTAAAAAAGAAAAATATACTTCCTTTTAAAAAAGTATTTAAAAAAGAAAATTTATTGACCATCTTTTGGGATATGCATATCAATCAAATATATACATCTATCCCTTTTTCTTTGTCACCCGAGATCCCAGGAATTGAAAAACTTAAAAATTTTTTTATAAACTGTCTAATGGTCATGCGGTCTTCTTCAAAAAGTTTTAGATCATTTCTGTTACCAAGTGGTTCCAAATTGGGAAAAAAAAAACTATTCAGGTTTTCTTCAATTCAGCAAGTTTTGTTTTAACTTTCACAGTTCAGGGTTGGCTGAAGTAGGGAATCAGCTGTTTTGGTAAAATGAATTATGAAAAACAGAATGTCGGTTTGCGTTAAAATATAAATTTTTTTTTTCATGTTCACAAGTCTTTTTTTTTTATTTCCATTTATTACATTATGATAAAAAATTGCTAACACACCCACCCTCTCCTTTTTTGCATAAACAGTTTTTTTGTGTGTTTTATTTGTATTAATTACAAGCATTTTCATTTTTAGGGTTGCACCTTTTTAAGGGGTAGGGTCTTTTAGTTGCCATATCTGGAATTAGTCGCCAAATTTGAAAGTGGAGTATGAAATTAGTTGCCAAATCTGGAAACAATATAATGAATTAGTCACCAAATCTCAAAATTCTTAATTTGGAGGATCCTGATCAGGACAATGGAACAAAATTATGAAATTATTGTATTGTCATCAGTCCTTGACAAGTGTGCAAAATTTTAAATTAATCTGACCTTTTAAAGTTGGTAAAAATTGAGTCCAAAGATTCCTTTATATACAAGTGAAACTTATAAAAGTGTGTTAAAAAGAAGTGCTCACATTGAGTCGTAAAAAGATATTGGTTACAGTTAATTTTAAAATTAATTACCATGCTTTTTCTGTTTAAAATTTTATTAATAATTTAAATATTTTATTTAAAAGTCATTAATATTTTGTTACTCAAATTTGTATTTTTTAAAGCTAAATACCTTCTTTCTTCAATTTCTATGGAAAAAAAATAATCTGTAGTTTATCCTTTTTATTGAAATATTTCTCATTTATTGTGTATTCTTATTTTGATAAAATGATGTTCAAAATTTATGTATTGTATATTCTGCAAAATTTTTGTTACAGGCTGTGGAATAATGGGTGATGTTCAAATGATTGTTGACAGTAATCAGGGAACTAAAGGAAAAAAGATTAGATTCACACGCATATTAGATATGGCTATATTTTATGAAAAGGTAATTGAATAATTATAAGTTTTTGCAACATTTATTATATTTTAAATTAAATAAAAAGTTTTAAAGTGAACTAAATAGAAAAAAATTACATAGGAATTTCAATGTAAATAATATGAAAATACTTTTTTGTTAATTGTGTTAATTAATGAATTCACATCAAAATTTACATCTCTTTGATTCATTAAACAATATCAGTTTTATTCAGCTGCCATGAGATATTTGTAAAAGTTAAAAATGTGACCCCAAAAAATACAGATTTGTTGCATTTCTGTCTTAACTATTATAACATTTCTGTGTTATATTTATTAAATCTTTTATTAATTGAATAGGTTTCTGAAATAAACAGACTAGTCAAATTAATATCAGCCAAATGAATGTCCTAAGGACTAATAATATTTCAGCCCAATATTCATAACTTTATTTTTTATCTAACTGCTTAAGTGCAATTAATGATGCTCATGATAGATAATACTCATTTTTCTTTGTTTTTCAAATTACTTGTGGTTATATTTTCTTTTATTTTAGTTCTGTAGAATACTTTTTTTAAAAAACAGTGTAGTTGTATTATTGTTCTTTTTAAGGTATTGATGTTTTAATGATTCATAGAGTATCATTACTGCAGCTTTAAGTCAGAAATGTTCCATGCTCTGCTTTAATTTTAATAAAAGTAATATTAGTTTTAATTTCAGTTATATATTTTTATTTGCTATAGGAAACTGACCGATAGCTAGAGATGAAGATAAAATTATATTTCCTATAGACTGAATGAAAAACTTATGTTTCATTTGCCTTATACCATTATTATATACACCATTAGTTAGAATTTGATGGTTACATTATATAGAATAAATTATAAATTACTTAAATGCATTTTTAAAAGAGTTCAACACATATTTTTAACTTAAAATATTTCACTGTAATGTCAAAATTTAAAATTAAAAAAAAAGTATAAGATTTAAGAATGTCCCCAGTTTTTGATTTTCTTTGTAAAATTAAAAAAATCTTTTTTCCCAATTATTCTTTTAATAATTAAATTATTTATTGGTATTGTGAAATTCCTATTTTTTCCAAAAGTTTTTTGTAGCAGTTGCAAAAATGTATATTTTAGATAATTTTAAAAAATTTTAAATTTGGAATATTTTTTTTTAATTTAGATTTTTAAATATGCAATATTCTGTATATTTAAATTGCTTATAAAGAAATGAAAATATAGTGGTTTTTTAAGATTGTTCAATTCAATAATTTCTTCAAAATAATAATCATATCTTATAAACACTTTTACATTTTTAATTTTATTTTAAAAAATCTTGAAACTTTGTTAGCTTTATTTTATTTAATATAGTAAAAAATAATAATAAAAAAATTAATTAAATATTTATTTTTCAGTTTCATGTGAAATAGCATAATTGAAAGATATTTTTAAATATAAAAATATATCAAGAGTGTGCAATAGCTTTTTTAACAAAAGTTTTTTGGGGTTTTGATGTTTAAAAAAAGACCCAGGTGAAAACAGGGGCTTGAGTAAACATGTGGGGGATTTTTCGGCAAATTTTGAAAAAGAAAAGTGCTTTTGTATTGGGAAAAAGTTTACCAGCTAACACGTAAAGTATGCGGTAAATTTTAAAATGTTCTAAAGGAATGCAGTTTTAATATGGTATAAAATGTTATATTATTATGTGATGAGACAACCAGAGTAGTTCATAGCTATATTTCAATGTGACTCAAAATGAATAAAGTAGAATGTATATTAAAGATGAAGTGAAATTTCTTTTATGGAAATTTTTTGAAAAAGGTAAGTTGTGACTGCGTAGATTCTTCAAAATTTGATAATTAATAAAATGTAATTGGATGTAATTTAGTATGCATATATTATATTGTTCCTTATTTTGATAAATTAAACTATTATTGTGAGCATTACAAAAAAATATTTTATATTTAGGAAACCTTTTTTTTTAAAGTTTTTTTATATCATGTTTTAGTTTCTTAACTTAAAAATAATCCTGCTATGTATATGTGAATATGCAGTCATTTTTTTGTTTTGTTCGTTTTTAAAATGTATATTCATTATTTAAACAAAATTAATTTGTTTCCTATTTTTTAAAAAATTATAGTGGATATTTTTTATCTTTTTTGGTAATCTGGTATTTATGTAATCAATTTATGTTTCACATGTATCCATTTTCTCCCCCCATATAATTTAATGATGAGATTTGTGTAACATTACACATTTTAAATACTTTCAAATTCAGCCATTGTAATTAATTCTTTCTCAACTGTGCACATATTCTTTCTATATTTAAAAGCGAGCTCATATATATATATATATATTCATCTTCAAATTAAATTGTTTTAAACTGATATAATATAAAATCTGATTTTTCAAAACTTTTAAAGTTGGTGGTGAAAATAACAAATGTAGGGCCATTTAAAATTTATTAAAATTAATTTTTTTATCTCAAAATTTTGAAAACTGCAATAAAGATAAATTAACCTTTGTAATTTTCAGATTTTCCTTTATATTATTAAATTTACCGAATTTTATATTCCACAGCCTTGGATGCACATTGCTTGATACAAATGTATGACAAATTGAAACATGATGCTGTCAAGAAGAATTTCAATTTTGACCATTTAGCTAATGTATCAATGTTTTTAACAACTAATCAATGGAAACCAAAGAACAGATTAAGAGGAGTATGAATTTAAATTTATTTTCTTTGAATTTGAAGTTGAATTATTATTATGAAAGATTATAGAACATTTATTACTTCTGTAAATTCTTTCTTTTTGACATTCTTGGATTAAAGTTAGCATATTAAATCCCAGTTGTAAAATTACATTAAAGTCATTTGTTATTTATAGAAGCAAGCATTTAAAATATAAGTAGTAATATTATACATTTGATAAATGTATTTATAATTGATAAATATATACCTTCGGGTATAATCCCCTCATATTTTTCAAGCTGCAATTTTTAGTTTTAGGTATATTCGCCATGTAATGCGCACCCCCAATTAAAACTGAAATATATGTGTGCAATGCTGTTATATTTTGAAGTAATTTATTCGAGGTATTATTCCAAGCTTTAGTAAAAAATAGTGTACTTCTAGAAATACAATCCTTTAAATTTATGAGGAAAGAAACAGTATTTTGATTTATGTAGAAATCTTAATTTTTTTCAATGCTCACCTTTTTTTATTTTTAAAGCTCTCAATTTTATACATGGCAAATAATGGTGCCCCCATAAATTTCGATCTTATTTATTGAGTTAAAAGTGTGTTATACACCGGGTTTTATGGTACTTGTGATATATTATTTACATTCTGCTTTCATTCAATGACAGTAAAAAAAATATCCAATTTTTTGGACACTAATGTTTACAATACACATGTATCTAGTTTTTAAATAATACTTCTCTCACTAATTAGTACATTGAATTTTGTTATTGCTGCTACTATTGTTATGTTGTATAGTAAAAAACAATACTTTTAATTAATTTTATTTAAGAATTGTTATCTAATTAGAAATTTTCAAAATATCATGGAATGCTTATTGTTTTGCAAAGTGTGATTTTGCCTTAATTGTATTTTATGTATATGCCACATACAGGACTTTGAAAGGAAAAAAAACCCTTTAATATGTCACAAATAATGCATTTAATATTTTCAAGAGAAATAAGAAGTATAATTTTGTAATTTTTAAAAGGGGAGAAAAACAATGGACAGGGTATGTATAAAAATAATGTATGAAGTATTAAAATTTTTAATGGTTTACTCTTTATTTCTAATAGGTGAAACATCAGAAATATTTACAAATTGAAAACTTATTCCTATCAAACAATTTAAAGTAGTTATGGATTCTGCTTTAGAAACTCAAGGCAGGCAACTCAGATTGCTAGGAGCTGATGTCTCAATACTAAGCAGTTCAGATACAGCTTTAACTGCTGCAGAGGTAATATATGATTGTTTTTAAATCCTGCAGTTTGTAAAATATATTGAGATATGTAATTTATAATTATTGTTATAAAGATTTTTTTGGTAAAGTGTTTGAGCTTGATCTTTTGTGATATATTCTTTTATTGCAAATATTCTCAACCTTTTTTTTTTTGTTGCAGTACACTTTTAATAATTTCAGAATTTGGTGGCACACTAACAATAAAATAAGTTTGAAAGAATTTTACTTATCTGTAATTCACTATGTAAAATAATTTATGATATTAATTTTCAATTTTAAATGAAATAATATGTATGACAAAGACAACTAATTGTTCATTGAGTAATTAATAATAAATTAATTATAAGAATACATTGAATGTGTGAAATTCGAGCTTGATGATTTTCGATAATTTCATTTATATTTGTATCATTCATAAAAACGATATTGCCACTCTCATTTTGTCATCTACATTTAAAAGTGTCGATTTTCTTTTCGTTTTTATATTTGTTAATGCTGAAAATATGAATTCATGCAAATAAGCTGTAGAAAATTGTAACAATATTTTTAAAGCTTTTTTTAGCTATTATGAGAATAATTGCCTCTAATTTTAATCCAAAATGAATTAATTGACTTTTCTAAATGTTTTAAAATTAAATCTCGATTATTATACAGAACAAAATTAGTTTTCCTCTTGATTCAAAGTTAATTCATATACAGATGTTTTCATACAAAAGGGGATTACAAACCCAATCAAATTTTCGTATATCCATCTATCCATGAAAGATTAATTTAAATATATCATGAATACCCATAGTTTCTTTCTATAAAGCTGCTGAATGATTCAGCTCCAGATTTATTTTTTCCAGAGTATAATTAGTAACTTTATAAAAAAAGAATTGAAGGCTGAACTGAGAGAATCACTGTTTTATTGATTTAAATTTTGTTAAAATTTAAATAAGTGATAGTTCCCTTACTGTTGAATGCAATATATGTATTGTACCCAATATAATGTTTTTTTGCTAAGAAGGAAAGAAATCTTGATATTTCATTTTATTTGTTCATTTTTTTAGATTTACTGTGGTTATCTAATATGATCATTCTCTTAAGTTGTTTGGAAATTCATTAATAAATTTCCAAGCATATAAATTTTTAGAAAAAAGAAGCATTATTTAATTACATATATATACACCCTTATGAAATCTGTCAATTTTACTTTAAGCTTCTTTAATGATTTTGAGGAACATATTGTAATAGTTTAGAACAGGGCCTTATAAAAATCAGGAATTAAATAGGTTTTGAGTGCTTCTTAGCAGAAAATAAATATTTTTTTAACTAAAAGCAAAAATGCTAAGCAGAAACAGTAAGAAATAAACATGTAGATGAAATTAATTAGGTGACTTTTGATCACAAAGGATCAAGGAAGAATGT
The DNA here is from genome assembly GCA_019973955.1 of Trichonephila inaurata madagascariensis. Taxonomy (NCBI): domain Eukaryota; kingdom Metazoa; phylum Arthropoda; class Arachnida; order Araneae; family Nephilidae; genus Trichonephila; species Trichonephila inaurata. The sequence goes on from BMAV01027025.1 coordinate 303,394, forward strand.
AAAAAAGCATTCATTCATTTTGTGATGAAGGGATGGAATGGGTAGAATGTTCATTGGGGCGCTTGATCTCCGAAGACGTCTTAATCCCCTATCTTCAAAAATTGGGGGTTGTCATTTACAGATAGAGCTTGCCATGTTAGATTAAAGTATTAGAATTAAATAAAAAGAAGAATAGAGAAAATTGCAGATTAAAAATTAATAATTGCACCCTTGAGATTAAAATAAAATTACTGGAGCTTATAGAATGTTTGCATTGTGTTGGATAGAGTGAAAATGAGAAAAGAATTTATTAAAAAAAGGGGGGAAGAGCATTCTATGTTTCAATGTCAGAGAGATTTGGATTCTACTGACTTAATCTCTTAATAATGCATCAGCTTGGCCAACAGGTTCTGCGGCCGGAAAAACCCATCACCTCACTAGCTGGCCAGCCAACTGATGGTTGCCAAAAAACTGTGGGTTTAAAACTGCATTTGGGTGACAGAGCCTTGTCCAATCAGGGAGCTGCTACTCGTTGAGGGGTCATGCAAGTTAGGAGTGAAAAATTGTTAAAAGAGATTTCAGTTGGGAGGTGAAGAGAACCTCTCTTCCCCTATTGGTCGAGCAGCTCGCCTCCTATTGGAGGGTTGAGTTGTTCTGAAAGTTTGAGTGTTAGTAAGAATGCAAAAATGATAGAATTTAGAAGTGCAAGATTAAACTAGCCTGAATAAAAATTAAATAAGAGAATTAAAGAAGCATAGTACAAAGTCTACTAAAAGAGGCATCAGGGTTGTGGATTTCAATTTTTCTTAGCATTCTAAAGGGATGGAATATTTATACCTGGAAATGTATTTCTCGTCTAAATTCTGTTGGGAAAGGGGTGGATTTTTAAAAGGAATTGTCTTCAATATTTAATTTATATCTATAAGATATTATTACTTGAAATGTCTTTCTCAAACAGTATCAGGATTATTTTTGCTTCGTCTTATTTGAAATTCAGATATTTTTTGCTAAAAATTTGTAATCAAACATTTTTAGTAAATAATTCATTATACAGGAGGAATTCTAAATATTGTTTATTCCTAAGAGAGAATTTAAATTCTTTATTATGTTTAAATCACAATAAGATAAGTTTTAGTCACTTGTGACAGCAGTTCTGTTCTTAATATTTTCATTATTATTATTATTTCTCTGATTAAAATTTTAAAACTACTTTTTATTTTCTTTTTACTATCTTTTCTTAGGCATACAGCATAACAAAATTATTTGAATGGAACACAGGAAGCATCTTTTTGAAGAATAATTTCAAATAAATAATTCTCTATATTTTTCTTTTAAAATTAATATTCAAACTTTCTTGAATGGAATAATTTTTTGTATGTTATATGTATTCATCCTTATTTTAATTTTATTGTTGTATAGGTTTCTAAATCAGAAGATAGAATACTTATATGTTCACCAACTTTGTTTCAGCAGGTAAAGTCTATTTCTCTGTATTCTAATTATGCATTTAAGTTTTTTGTTTGTTTTGTTTTTATTCTTGTTCATTATTTTAGATGTTTTTTATTTTACAGGTCAAACATTTATGTCCTGATGCAGTTTGTTTTAGACCTGTGAACAAAGATGGAGATCATGTACCAATTGCTTCTATCCTTTACAGATTTAATGTTCACTTTAATACAAAAAATATTTTATCTCGTTGTCTGGTTAGTGTAACCTTTTATTTTCATAGCATCATAATATTTGTTTCATTAATACTAAAAATGATTTAATGCTACTATAATATAAAAGTAAATTAAGCTATTTAAAATATATAGAAGTAATTATTATATACTCTTAATGTCACATCTTTCTAAGCTCATTTTTTTCTGAAATTGATTTTAACACATCATTGTGTTAAAAAAGTATGAATTAATTACTGTATATTCATCTGATCTAAGTTTATGTGTTTTGTGGTATTTAAAATAATAGTATACATTTCAGACTTTTTTATAAATATGAATGTATTTTTTGAATTGAGTGTATCATAGAAGCTGTTTTTGAAACAATATATTTATTTTACAAAGTTGTAAATATATCTTAAAAAATTACTCAAATAATTTTTGCTTAAGTTATTTTTTAAATACATTTCTGAGAATTAAAAATACATTGAGTGGAAAAATGATGATGTTGTAATTTATCATCATTAGTTAAATAAGCTAGATGTTTCTTATAATATATTTTAATATTCAGTGATATAAAAATGTTATGTTGTAATTTTTGCAACTCCTTCATATGTATAAAAGTATTGATTTACATTCATATTTTCTGAGATTAATGATATTTATTTTAAATTTCAGGTCTGTAACAGTGAAGAAAATATTAAACTGACATTAGAGGATCTAAATTTATTACAGGAATACATAAAAAATAAAGATTTTACAATATTGAACTCTGAGAATGAGAACAACAATTTCCAAATAACTTTAAGTGATATGATTAAATCAGGTATAAATGTTAAATTCAGAGAGGATGATAACTACTATTTTACTGATAAATCTAAAGCTATATTATGTAAAAAATGTGGAACAATTCAATAGTATAAAAATGATTTATTTTTGTAAATAAAATACAACAATCTGTGTTCTTGAAATTCATTCATATCTGTCTTTGATTTGAACTAACTATGCAAAATAAAATCATAAACATTCAGTCTAAAATACTATGATGCTGAAATGATGAACTAATTTTCTGAAGATTACACTCATTTGAATAATAATTTCTATAATTTTTACAGAGCTTTTGAATGAGTGCTGAAAATGCTGTGTAATTTTGTTAAAATCACAGTAATCAATATAAGCCATAAATTGCAGTTGATACTGGATGATTTATCTGGCTCTCCAATTGGCGCTCGCTGAATGGTGGGTTGTGAATCGTGGTTGCCTATAAAAGAAAATAATTTCATTGAATTGAAAATGCTGAAATAATTGAAAAATAGATAATTGCATATTTCAGTGAAAAATGTATGTTATTAATGAATTAAAAAATGTTAAATAAATATTTTTTAATGCTTTAACACTAGAACGTCCAGGATTTCGATTACCCTTAAATGTCCACCGATGTCATTTTGACTCCGCGATATAAAATATGTAAAGGAATTGTTTTAACTAAATAATTGCAGGACTACTGTTCATTAAGGTTTAATTTTAAGACTTTAATATTATTTCATATAATTATATATTATGACCCTTTATATCATAAAAAACTGACGTTGACATGTTTCGCGAAGCTTGTTGGACCACTGCTTTGTCACAAAACATTTTGAATCACAAATCTTTGAGGAATATTACTATAAAGTGGTATCCTTTCTGTGCCATCTCTAGCTACATATATATCAGGATTTACTCGATTACAGGATTTTTATTTATTTTTAATATTATCAACTACATCTACACTTTCTTTAGACTCTTAGCAGTCACTTTCATTCAATCGTATGTTTTCATCGGAATCTAAATTAGAGCCAATCCATTCTCAGAAAGTTCTCGCAACAAATTAGCAATTTCATCAGGGCTTAGACCTTTTCTAAGAGTCATTGTGTCAGGATGTCTGCTCTGTTCTAAGTTTGAAAATCGAATGACATTTTTTTTATGAGCAGATAAGCAAATACTATATAACGAAACTCTTAGACATAACAATTTTAATATAATTGATTCATTTCACTGTTTTCTAAGAGTCATTGTGTCAGGATGTCTGCTCTGTTCTAAGTTTGAAAATCGAATGACATTTTTTTATGAGCAGATAAGCAAATACTATATAACGAAACTCTTAGACATAACAATTTTAATATAATTGATTCATTTCCACTGTGAACTCAATAACACTGCATTGAAGGTCAAATAAATGTGTGATAGGACTTTGGAAAGTTTGTTTTACTAATGGTATCCTACTTAGTGAATTATATCTTGTTGAACGCGATGACTATTTATAATGGTAAATTGCCTTGGTTGTCAAAGCAACACCAGCAGATGTTCTAGGTACATTTAGTTGTAAAATCACTTCTAATTAACCTAGAACCACAAAACCTTTTCTGAGTAATCACCAGGGAAAATGATTAAAAGTTATAAAAAATTTTCAAATTCCCAGCAAAAATGCAGAAACAAAGTAAACAAAGCTCTGGTGTCTAATTGACATTGACGGGCATTCTAGTGTTAAGTACACAAAAGAAATCTAAGAGGAAATCAAGCAATCACCATATTTTAGAGAATGCGTTTGAAGAAATAATTTTTACTGCAAAGAATCTTTATTTATAGATAAATATTTTAATTTTCACTAAATAAAAAGATTTTGTCTTGGTTCCTTATACCCTGGTTTTCCTGCAAACCATTGGATTTCAAATTAGCATTTCATGCACTCTTGAATCCTACATATATTTTATAAAAGAAAAGATCTTGTATATATATATATTTTGCATTGAAAAAAGATTTTTTTTTTAAAATTATTTTTTTAACAAATTGAGAGACAACACAATTTTCCTTCTTTTTTTATTGCTTAATTTGTAATTTAGACTAGAATGAATATTTGTTTTATTGCTATGAATTTTCTCAATTATACAAAATTTGAATTTTTTCAAATATTTCTATTTGGGAAAAAAAAAGTAATCCATTCAAGCATACTTAAAAGTTATTCATGAGTCATAATTTCCAAAAGATTTTTCTTTATAAATATATTATTATTTACACTGCCTGAATGGCTTGTAGATTTTAACTTTGTATTATATTAAATTAGAAATATTTTATAAAGGAGCAATTTTAATTAATTAACAATTTTAATGAACTCTTAAAAATTAAAATCTTAACTAAGATTTTAAAGTTTTTCCTGAAATACTAAATATATATATGAAGGAACTGGGTTCCAATTACGTTTGAAAAAATTAAATTGTATGTATATGTAAGCTAACAATTGGAATATTTTTTTCATATATGGTAGAGTCCCGAAAACTCGGTACTAGTAACCTGGCCATACCTTTGGAGATAGAAAAATTCATAATGGGGCTTAGAGAATTTCTTTAACAAAAGTAACCAGGTTTGTAAAATCAGCTACTTAATTTTTCATTACACAGCTTAATGTCTTCATAAAGTATTTTTCTGACATGTGCCTGATCAGGTAAATTACCATATACCATGTATTCATTAATTTTCATTTTCATGTAGCAAATGCTCTACACCTTCATAAAGTATGCATTTTTCCTTTGTTTAAGGCTATTTCTCAGTTTATTTTCTGTTGTACTCTCAAGCAAACAATACATACTAATGAAGTACAATATTTTCTGAGGAAACACTCGAAATTATTCTTTTTCTAATCTCATTCTCGACAACCCTGTATTTTAACAAACTCACCCACCCTTCAGTCCACATTAAGTTGAGTGTTTAGGATTACTGTATTAGCTAAATATAAATATTTGTATGCCAATCAAAACAAGGACGTGTAAGTTTAATTAACATATAATTAATCAACTTTTATTTAATGTTAACATTTTATTTGTCATAAGTGATGCAGATAATTGACACAAAAACTTACCTTGGCATTTTTTCTCGCATTCTTGCAATGTGTTAAAATTATTGTTGTTGCCATTGCATCCTGAATACATAAATTTCTCACATTTGTCTTCAACTATATTATAATAATAGCGTTCTATGTTGTTGTTGCAGTTTCCTACAGCTTTCACTTCATTGCAGACTGATAATGAAAAATAAGAATAAAATTAATAATTTGTATATTCAAGCCCTAAAATATTTCAATGTTTGTACTTCCAGCAATGAAGCTTTTCATTTGAAATAAATGAATAAACTTTACTATCATAAAATTAGTATTTTATTGAATTTTTAAAACTGTATAGATAAATTTTATTTTTTGTTGAGAGTCGAATTAAATATGTATCAAATAGGAGCAACTCGGTAACTAATTTCTATTCAAGGAACTTTTTCTGATTTGATTTATTATTTAAAAAAAAACTGTTTCTCTTTTTTTGTTGATATGTTCCTCAAAAAATTGTTTAAAAAATCATGCAAAGAAAGATAATTTGTGTAGTGAAAAGGTGAATTCAAAAAATCAAGTAAAATTAAAGAAATTTATTTAATTCAAAAACTATGCAAAAATGAATAATCAATTGTATAAGTTTTTAGATAATTGTATTTGCATTTATACACTTAAATTTTTTACATTTAACTCATATAACATTTTTATGTATTTAACATCTAAACTAAAATTATAGTAGGACATACATATTACCTCAAAAAATTTTTTTAAGCTAAGATACTGGAAATAATGTTAACATTTTGTTATTGTTCTTTTTGATAATGAGCACATTTGTTTATAGTAAAAATAGTTGAAAATTCTATTCTCACTAAAAAGATCTATTACAACTGCTTTTCTTGAATTGAATGAAACTTTCACTCTGTAATGATGTTTAGAAAATATGAACTGTTTTTTGAAATGTTTCACAGCATTGAATTTCTTTTATGTGAAATTTTAAAAAGTTTAATGTTCTTTGTTTACTTATTTGGTTTTACAAGTTTTTTTCTTTCTATAATTCTTGGTATCCAGCTAAACAAATCTTCAGATTCCATTGAAATTCACTATTTTATATATGATTTTCAAGATCTGCATCAAGTTAAGGCCCTGAGGAATTAAACTTAACAGTTGATAGATGAAATTTGTCCCTATTTTTTAGCGGAAGAACGAACAATCCTAAATAGTCTTAAAGTAAATCAGCTATGTAAAACAAAAAACAAATTACTTCATCATGGATCATGTTATTTCAACTGCATGTAAAAAAAGTTAGGTTACCCTTTTAGCTATATGAAGCAGAATTAATAAATAATTACTGATAACACCTGTATTTGTGAAAGGTGTAAAAAGATTCTTTCTTCGTTAAACATTAAATTTTATAAGACGATGAGCAAGGATTAATTTGTAAATTACATGCCTTTTTTAAATCTCCATTTCAGCATCAGATGCACCTTAATTACAATTGTATTTTTATTTTATTCTAATTTGCTTATAAATTCCTTGCATATCAAGTTAAAAAAAAAGTTATGAATACGAATAGAAATCAAGTCAAATCATCAAAAGATAATATCAAATACATATTTCACATTTGAAAAATGTTCTTAAAGTGGCTGGTATTGTGTACGAATTATGAAAAATAATTTATAATTCACTCTAAAAACGTGCTATATTTTTGAACTTATTTCGAATGGAAGTAAATGATAAATTATGCTGTGATGGTTAAACAGCATACAGTAATACCTCGAACTTACGCGATAGGTGGAACTGAGTGATAACCGTGCATGTCGGAGTATGATTTCGTACGTAAATATATGTAAATTATTTTTAGTTTGTGCCTAATACGAAAAAAAATAATAATTTAGAAAAAAGTGTAATAAAATTTTAGATAACACAAAAACAAAACCACAAACCGACGTTATTTCAATTACTACTATTAGCTCACTCTTTATATATTTATTTATTAATCTTGGTGGAATTTTCAATCGTTAGTAAAATACATTTTAAAGCACTCAATTGAGCTGAAATTTTATATACATGATTATTTTGGATGACAATACAGTAATATAATTATAATTAATAAAGATTAATTGATTAAAAATAATTATTCAAAGAATTACAAATTCAGCCACATTGGCATCATTTTTTGGCGACCCTTTTGGTGTCTTGTGTCAAAACTTTAAAAGATTTTTTTTTCTCACGTTTTAAAGCATTCAGTTGAACTGAAATTTTATATACACGATTGTTTTGGATAACAATACGATACTTTAATGATAATTAATAAAAATCAATTACCACTTAAGGTTGCGATTCTGTCCTATGTATATACATATTAATATTAATTGTAACTATTTAATAAAAAGTAGCTAAAATAAAAATTTTCTTTGTTGATCTAAGTAGGAATTGACTAAATTTTTTGTTCCTTGTTTTGTTGAAAAAATATGTTCTTCGTTGGAGTATGTATTTTCTAAAATTTGTGTGTGTGTAACCCTTTCTTAATTAAACTGTTGCCATCTGTCAAATTACCAACCGTCATTCGATCTTCTGACTGAACTGGGTTTAAAAAGTACTTCAATGTCTTGGTCTTGCAAACGCATTTTTATGAGATCCTCAATTGTCAGCTCCGGATTGCGGGAACCCAGCAGTTCTTCAACGTCATCCCTATATCCATTTCTAAATTTATTTGCCTAGCAAGATCTACTTCTCCAAACCCATTACCAATTTCACCAATTTTTCTTTCTTTCTTTTTTTTTTCAAACAAAAGGCAAATTTACGAGATTAGAAAACCACGTTAAGAGTCAAGGTACTGTTGTATTTAGACATTCACATTCATTATATGACAACGTTCATGAGTTTGCGATTTCCCCTGACATTTTATCGTTATTAGACTTGACAAGAGCAGATGAGTACGACAGGAAACCCATTTCTTTTCTCATACCACTCCACAACTCAGGGGGTATTTTAAGATTTAAACGATAATGTTACATTTGATGTGAGGGACTGTGACACTGAAATTCAGGAAACTGATGATTTGTTCGAGCCAATGAATAGCGATTCTGATGCAGAAATTGATAATGAAACTCTCTCTACGTTTTCTAATGCTTTACTTTGTTTGGAAATCTTGTTCTCTGGTCAACCGGTTCTGATATACCAAAATTGGAAAGTACCCTGACTGGTACTTTCCAATTTCCACCAACTCGGCACTGGTGACCTTGGCAAACTGGTCCTTGGAAAATGACTAAGAAGACAATTCAAATTTTGAACTTTTCACCTTAAGTACAAAAAAGCACAACATTAACCTGGTTTACAATAACAATGCTATACTCAGGACCTACTGTGCTACTTACTTCGGGATTTCCCTGGATTCCAGACTAACTTGGACTAAACATATTGCTAAAGTGGTCGAGAATGCTACAAGTAAGCTATCTCTGTTAAAAAGAATTGCCGGTGTTAAGTGGGGATCATCCCAAAGTGTTTTTACTTCCACTTTTACATCTTACATCAGACCTGTTATTGATTACGGCTCTGAGCTTCTTGTTACTGCTTCTGACAGTGCATTATTAAAGATGGACATTGTTCAAAATAAAGCACTTAGATTTATCACTGGTGCAGCCACCTCGACCCCTATCGCTTTTATGGAACTGCAGATTGAAATTTCAAGTTCATCTGAAAGACGTCAATACTCTGCTCTTTCTTTTGGTGAACGATTAATGAGAAAGGAGCATTTCTGGCATAAATACATACCTTCCCAAACAAGACTTAAAACTCAACATACTTTCTTGTTTGAGTTCCAGAGACTTGCAAATGTTTTCGGTTTTTCCGATAATAGACTTCCCCTCTTTAGACCGACTACTTACCGGGTCATTTGAGATATGCTTCTGCTAATCTGGATTTGGTCCTGCCTGTACATAAGCATAATTCCCTCCTGCTGAGTTAAGGTCTGCGGCTCTGGCTACGATTCATGAAAGATATCAAGATCAAGATTAGTTACACATATTTACTGATGGCTCTGCCACAGCTTCCTTTGGTAGGACTGAGAGAGCTGGTGCTTCCTCCAACTCTTTTAATCTCAAAGAACCTCTTAGTGCCTGGTCAGACAATTTTGATGGTGAGATTTACGCAATATTTATGGCTTTTAGAACGATTAGTGAGATACTCCTGGCCGAAATATTGCAATATTCATAGATTCTCAAGCCGCAATTAAGACCGTATCTGGCTACAATCTATTCCCATCAAAACTTGAGTTCAAGTGCAAACAACTTACCAACTCATTTCTTTGCACTGGAAGAAAGGTTCTTCAATGGATCCCATCTCATTGCGGCATTCATGGAAATGAACAAGCCGACAAGCTGGCCAAAGAGGCTTCAACGCTGCATCCACCTTGCCTTCCATGCCTCTTCGAAACGCCAAGTGACTTCTCAGGGACAAATTGGACAGAAGAGAATTTCCACTCTTACAGACCTGGCTGTTGGAAAATCTTGGTCTTGTCTGCTCGATGGCCAAAGACGTGCTCAGCTTTCTGCCCTACCTAGGGTGGAGGGCGTGGCATGTTTCAGAATCATCACCGGACATGATTACCTGCAAGCCCATCTGTTTAAGATTGGCCTGGCTGATTCACCGCTCTGCCCTCTCTGTAAATCCGTGCCAATGACTAGGGAGCATCTATCCGATTTCCCCGCTCTACTTTATGTTCTCTCGCAAGATAACTGTGGAGTTCCCTTCCTGCTATAGAGCGACATCTGCTTTATATTGGACTGCAAGACGCCTTATGTCCGAGAGGACGTTGGCGGGCGTAAGTTGAAAAAATTGTTTGGAAATTGTGAAAACATATCTTATGTAGCAGGATGTGAATGACGCAGTACTTTCTTCTAGGGCCATTTTTAACCTCCTCTGGCACCCTGGGCACTTAAAATTGTTACACCTCCTACTTTTTCCAGAGCACCCCTTCCTTCAGTTCCTACCTTGACATTTTTGATTCGAAAGAGATTTTCCATTCTTTTTGTTTTCCTCTTGAACTTTCTTTTCACTATCCACCAACTATGAACCCGCCATATACCGGACAGAAAATCAGCAGCATAAGGAAAGGACAGTGGCATTGTTTGGCTATTCTTGTTCATTTTTTGCCTCACAACATTTCTACATCAAAATAACTTTGGTTTGCGATTTTGTATTAGGGTTATCTAAGATTTTGTAGAATATTTTGTTTTCTAAATTATTACTTTCTTTCGTCTCCGGCCCTAACTAAAGATAATTTATATGTATTTACATGAGAAATTTCCCCCCGACTTATTCAGTTATGGCTCAGTCCCACCAATAGCGTAAGTTCAGGGTATTTCTGTATATATTTCTACAAATCTCAAAAATATTCATTTTGGATTTCTTCTTATGTTTTCGGAATATTTTATTGAAACTACTTTATTTCTGTCAGTTCTATTTAATTAGCTTATATACAAAAATGGAGATCATATCATACTCTTCTTTACAATTTGAATTTATTGCAAAGAAATGAAAACTGAAGAATTAAAAATATGAAAATTACCTCCTATTGCGGGTTCAATAGGTTTGATTTCCCTGTCGCATCTGCAGACATGACATCCCACATACATAGTTTCAACTTCGCATTCGACAGGGCAGAGAGATGGACTCTTGACACAGTTCAAAAAATTATCTAAAAACAAGTAATATAAAAAAATAAATTAAAGTCAATTTCTACATAGGTCAACAAAGAAAATTTTATTTTAGTTATTTTTTATTAAATAATTACAATCAATATATAAAAATATGTATATACATATGACAGAATCAAAATATTAAGTGTCAAAATAGAAAGTGAATTTCCTTGCGATAATCAATGTATACTGTCGCCATCTGTTGCCTTCATTCGGGACAAATTTTATCTTTTTCTATTATAAAACTAAAATTGATTAATTAAATAGATTTAATGAATTAATATTTGAAAAAACTCTATTAACATCAAGTGTCATCCACTACAGGTTTAAAAAAATGCATTTGAGCTTGAGTGAATGAATAAAAAGTATTTTATTAGCAATTGAAAATTTGAACAAGATTATATGTATATATATATATAGTATAATATATAAAATGAAAGTGAAGAAGTTCTAGAACCTACAGTGCTATATATATATATATATATATATATATATATATATATATATATACACTGATGGCCACCGTAAATGCAACACTCTGAAGGAAGTATGCAAATAACATGAAATTTACAACATGTATTAGCGGAGGTGAGATATGCAAATGATTAGAATTTCAGCGCAGACACACATCACGCGCGCCTGTGGCGCCACCTCAAAGCGCTATTTAAGGCTTGGAGATTTCGACGATTTCAAGTTCGGCAATTGTGTTTTTCTTGTAGTTTTTTCAAAAAATGATCAGTTATGTCTCGTGGAAAACAGCGATCAGCTTTTGATCAAGTATCCGAGTTCGACAGAGGAAGGATAGTGGCCTACCGAGATTGTGGATTATCTTTCAGGGTATTTGGTAGTCGCGTTGACGAAATCAAACAACTAATGCGGATATGTGACCGTTGATGCAGGGGGTACGGACCGACGTGGTCGATCCGCATCCACCTCAGTGCACCACTTCACGTGAGGATAGGCAAATTGTGCGCATGGCGGTGACGGATCGACCAGTCACATCAAAAAACCATAGCATAGCACATTGAGTCTGTAACGCATCATTCAGTGTCTTCGCGTACCATTCGACGCCGTTTACAGCAGAGTGGTCTGCCCGCAAGGCATCCATTGCTTGGTCTACCCTTGATGCAGAACCACAGACGTCTCCACCGCCAATGGTGCGATGAAAGAAGGACGTGGGTGGCAGAATGGAATGAAGTTGTCTTTACTGACGAGTCACGCATCTGTCTGCAACACCACGATGGTCGGATTCGAGTCTGAAGACACCGTAGAGGAGGATGCTGAACAGCTGAGTTATGTACCGCCACACTGGTCTTGCACCGTGTATTACGGTATGGGGTGATAATGTATATCACTCTGGCACTCCTCTAGTACACATTGCCGGTACTTAAAATAGCCAGCGCTACATCTCCGAGGCAATAGTTCTAAGGCGACAGCCGAAAAAATATGCAGAGTGTATGGTGAAGGATTGATAACTGATAGGGCAGTTAGAAATTGGTTCGTAAAATTCCGTTCTGGAGATATGACTTTAAAAATGAACCGATGGCTGGACGTCCTTCCGACATCGAAGACAACCTTTTAAAGCCAGTATTGGAGCAAAATCCACGTCAATCGGCAAGATGTATAGTAGAAAGGTTGAATACATCTCAATCAACCGTTATTCGCTATCTGAAGAAATTAGGAAGTCAGCAAGTTAGGAGTATGGTTACCTCACAAGCTCAGTGAACAGAATAAAGAAGATCGCATGTCAGTCGCCCCAAGCCTGCTCTCACTGGTAAAAATGAAGCCCTTTTTAAACAGGATTGTAACAGACGATGAAAAATGGGTCACGTACGAGAATATAGTCCGCAAAAGACAGTGGTTTAATAAAGATGAACCACCCCTACCAGATCCGAAAGCAAACATCCATGCAAAAAAAAATCTTATTGTGTGTATGGTGGAATTATCGAGGAATAATTTACCACGAGTTGTTGAAGCCAAATTTAACGATTACTGCGGATAGATATGTTCAGCAGCTTCTCAAAAAGTTCAAGGAAAACTCCGTGAGGTGTGACACCCTTATCACTTGACCATGGTTCAAAATTACGAGGTTCGTCGCAAATAGTTCTCGTGTTGATTAGAAGTACGATGTTAATTTTATTAAAATCTTTATATTCAGGGAGGAGTGGAGGAGTTGTATTAAAAAACCTCTCGCAGATAAAGAGCCGATACATAATCTTTATGCTAAAACTAAATACTTTTTTGTTTGTAGGGTTGGGTGTTATCCCCCAACTTTCTCTTGTGTACGTCACTGCACTTTCAATCGGTCGGAACTCAGATCTTTATGTTGGTTTTGCGCAGATGAAGGAAGTGGGCAGTTATGTCAGGAGTTGATTTTTGCAAATGCTCTGTGACTGCTGTGAGATGTAGAATGGAGTCTTCGAGCCCTATGTTTGCTTTTGTAGAAGCGCAGGTTCCATAGGGCTTTTCTGTCAACAAATTAATGTAGAGTGAAGATATTGTTAAGTATATCGCGGTTCGAAGAGTTTATGCAATTGGCCGTAAACAGCAAGGTAGTTTTTCTGGAGTGGTGGAAATTTGTTGTCGAAAAATAATCCTTAAAATACAGCAGCTACATCAGCAGAATAAATTTCAGAAGATCTCCACACCTTCTATGGCGCACAGACACAACTATCAGTGTCTAAAATACAAGTATGTTTATGGATTATTCACAAGCATTCGCTCGTCCTACTCAACAGCCGCAGCATTAATAAATTGTTGGTCGATTCACGGTCAAAACAAGACTAAGTTTCTGCGAGCAATTCCCTATTTATAGGCCTCACGGATCTTACGAGAAAGATACGCTTGTGTCATTGATCGTGATAACAATAGATTTCTCCACTAATTTTTAGAAGATTCCATAGAATCGTTAACTAGCCAAAAGTGGTCTCTATGGTCGACAAAAATGATACCAACTTGGCTTTATCACCAAGATTTCGCCAAGTTTCCATTGAATCGCCATTATAATGTAAGGAACGACGTTGCTCGCGAATAATACAGTTTTAACATAAAAAATTAAACATAGAGTAATTTAATGTATTACACATCCAGATATAAATTATTTAAACTATTTTAAAAATTCCTCACACGAAATTCGTAACAATATTCGTCCAATAGAATGGTGAATAAAATCCTTAAATAGCTTTTATTTAAAAAAATATCGTACAGAGATCAAAATATACTTACCTTCGATGATATGTTCACAATTGCACCGCACACAACCACTTAAATCTTCTGTGCAGCACGGAGAACAATGAAGACCACATTTCGCAATAGACATGCAAACAGGATCAGTTTCAGTGGCAACTGCAATCAATATTTTTATCATTAGTTGGTTGAACTCAAATTTTTTTGGTACTTTCGTATTACACCGTAGACCAATTTCGTAAAATAAAAAGACGTCGCCAAATGCTATCATAGTATAAGCGAACACGATTATTGAGTTTGCACATGTAAGAGAAAGTTTTCCGCTATTGGCTGCTTACTGTGGCATGTAATGGCGTCTTTGATTTTGACGAATTGATCAACGGTATAATATGTAACTATCAGTTTTTCATATTCTATTCTTGATTTTTCTTACAATGATAATTCACAGGAGATTAAGGAAAAAAATATAATTGTTAATGCTTTTTAAAGACATAATTCGAAATATATTTTAAAACGAAAGTTTAATATAAATTTGTACTATTTATTCTCACAAAAAATGGCAGATTATTCTATGTGAAATATATTGTACAAAAGAGTATCTCATACTTGAATGAAAGTTAAGTTATATATATTGTTCTTTTAATTACAGAGATAATGCACACAGCAACAAATATTTATCTTTAAAAGGTTTTTCACACAATATACATATTTTTAATTTTGAGTATTAAAAAATGTTTAAATTTCAGCTAAAAGTGATGCATTTTTGGAATTCATTGAACATGACTTGGCTGTGTCAATTTTGGATCGACAGATCGCATAAAACTCTTTAAAACGTAAAAAAGAATAATAAATGTTTTAAGGTATTCGACTACTTTCGGAACCCTTGATTTTGCAAAAGCGTATAAATGGATAATATTTATGATATTTAGTGTCACTTAGATTAGAAAATGTATATAAAATTA
>BMAV01027026.1:0-126261 GCA_019973955.1 Trichonephila inaurata madagascariensis
TCTCGCTAGGATTGGAATGTAATGCCCTTCAAAGTTTATTTGGGGTGCTGAGAACCCCCCGGGAGGAGGTTTTTTTTCACTGAAGCATCTACGAAAAGTACTTTTACTTTTTTCCGTTTACGCTTTTTCAAATATATTAATATGCACGAATATTTTTTTTAAAAAATTTCAATAAATGCGGTATAAAAATAATAAAATTTTAAAAAATATTTGAAAATACAATTTTTTAAAAATTTCAAAACTTTTTTCTAGAAATTATGAAAAAAACCCATGAAAAAAATGTTTTCTATTAGATACGTATCAACAGATTGACAAAATGAACAAGTGAATTGATAACGGGGGATTTCTAACCAAATTTGGGAGAGAAAACTTAAAACAACTTTTTTAAAATAAGGTGGTTTATCCACTGATAAAATGTGCGTATATATTATGTATCGCGAATATGTAACCTTGGCCCATTGGAATATTTTATCATCATTTAAATACGCAGGTTAATGTTCCTTTTATCTTCGGCTTCCTGAAAAAAAAAGAGACATTCAATATTATTAGGAGTTAGAATGGATCTTGTTTGCCACAGGGGGATATGAGAGGGTTTTCCCCAAACCTTAAAAACCAAAAGAAGTTTTACTGACACAAAAATTAAAAAAGATTAATCCCCTGGGTTTAAACAGTCCACAAAAGAAAAAATTATTTTTTTTTGTTTTCAAAAAAAAAAAATATTTTAAAAGATATGGAAACGTCTGTCTGAATGTTTAAAAAATGTTTAAAAAATATTTTTTTTCATTTTTACTTTTTATAAATTAAAAAGAAAATTTATTACTGGTAAACGTTACTGGGTTTTGAAAAAATATAAAATTGTGTCCCCAAAATGAAAAATTTTTGTAGGTTTAGTTTAAATTAATGTAGTCTTATTTGAAAAAAAAATTTAACAACTTTTTATAATACAAAAAAACCCCTTATACTTCATAAATATATATCAAATTGAGACTTAAATTTTTTCTTATTTAAATCACGTTTAAAGATTTGGGGGTTTTCTCACACCCGCAGTGTTGACGGTAGAAAACAGCGCAGTACGCGGGTTAAAATGTATATATTTGTCAACAATAATAATGCATATAGTTAAATAAACCGTATTTGATTTGAAAATACACACAATTAATTTTGAAATTTTTTAAAGAGTCTTAATACTTGAACTTCTTGATCCAATTATCAAATTTGAAATATGATTTAAATTTTACAGGTAGAACAACAATTATACAAGTGTAATGACAGTTCTAAATTCAGTGGAAAACACGTGATTTCTTGTATCATGTGATCGTCTTCAATTTAGTCCCATTTAAATTTATGATGCATTTGTCGACGAGCCGAAAAAACATCGAGCATATTTGACGTCTAATGTAACAGATCCTTTAACTTGGTGGTCCCCAACCCCAATCTGTGGATCAATTGGTGCAGGACCACATAGGAACAGTAAACTACTTCCATTTTATTTACTGTGATGCATTTATCTCGTTTTTGTAACTTTTTTGGGAAACGCTTTACATCCCATGTTAAATCTCTTCATATTTATTTTTATTGTAGCTGTATTTTCTTCTAAAGGCATGTTTAAGTACAATTAAATTAAAATTATTAGATCGAAACAATCTACAATACAAACAGAGTTGACGTTCAACGAGGAAGAGGTAGAATTATCAAACGTTCACTAGCCCGAAGTCATAAAAAGTTGGGAAGCACTGTTTTATCGCGTTTCCGTCCTATCTGTGTTCCTTCATCTCTGTGATGCCAGCTGTAACTTTTCACAGAATCTTTCTTTAAAAATGCATACTCTATATTAAGTTCAACTCATAAATAAAAAACTTTACTTGCTTTAAAATATTTATATTTAAAAATAAAAAGCAAACGTTTTTTTGTGTGTTTTGGCAAAACCTAAACAGTATTACATAATTAACTAATCCTTGAATTTGCAATTATAACAAGTGTGTGAAGTTTAAATCAGTTTGGTGCAAAAAAAAAACAACGGGATTGCTTCTGAAATGTGGCCGTCATGAGTTTAAAGACAGTTAAAAAGCTAAAATCTTTTTTGACAATTTGAGAATTTCCCATTTTTAAACTGTATACATTTTAACCTTTCTAAAAATACTTTAATTTAACCTCCTGGGTAATTAGAAGCCCTTTAAACATATTTTTAAATAATCGTTGAAACTGGCCATGCCCATTTGAATGGCGAAAAATGTAAGCAAATTACTTCGGTTTTGCTTAAAAGAGCGTCTGATGTAAACCAAAACATGTATATTTTATTGTAAAATAAGGCTTTTATTTTCTAACCGATTAAAAGTCTCACTGTATACATTAAAATCAATTTATTTCAAAATGTAAATATTGTTGTTCGAGATGTACCTTTTCTGAGAAACTACTGTTTACAGGTATGTAAGTTTCTTATGGCAAATTTATAATGATGGCTAGTGTATACTGAAATGAGCTTTTTGTAAAAAACTCAAATTTATTTTTTACAAATTTTTTATGTGAAAAATGGGTCAAATTTCGCCATGTTTGATAAAATATTTCATATATTATTAAAAAATTCAAAATTAGCAAAAGCTCATTTCAGTATAATGAGAAAAATGTACTTTAATGTATGAAAAATTTCAAGCATGTACATATAACAGATTTTGAGAAAATGTACATTGAAAACAGCCAATTTAACATTATCAGTAAGAGAGACTCCTTTTCCAACTCCCCATAACAAAATTCCTTTAATTCTCGTCCACACGAAATTTTATTAATTTGTTCTCATGAAGACAGTAAGAATTCCATAAGATTTGAAATGCAAAAGAAAAAAAACCATTTTCCGAATTACTTTGTTCATTCAAATGTAATAAGAAATTTGTCTAAATGCGTCAGTAATTGAATCAGTGATTTAGTGTCCTCAAATAATGCAAGTCAAAGAAACTAGAAGGGTAATTCAAATATTATTCCATTTTAATATCCTCGACCAAAAAGACTTGAAACATATGAAAACAGTGTTACAGTTATTCCAGAGAAATTCTGCAAAAGGTTGAAAATTTCTGGGCCAAAAATAAAGCAAATACAATAAAAAATTTCGTGGAATAAGATATTGAAACTTGATACACATAAAAACACTTTATATCTTGTGACATAAGTAATAAGTGTACAAATACAGCCCTTTGATTCTGAATATATTCTATTCTAAGCCTTAACTTACTTTTGTTTTCAATTTAAAAATATGAAGCAATTAAATGTCAACTATATTTTCCTTAAATGGTCAATATGGCTAGAAAACCACATTAATACGCTCACAAAAGCGAAACTTGACAATAGGAACATAAAGAGCGTGAAACTATACTTGTGTATTTAACCATCGTCTCTCTCTCTTTCTCTTCATCATCTAGTTTGCCATATGCTGTCTTCTTTTGATAGTATTGTCTTTCACTTCCTGACTTTTTCCCTCATTTTGTGGTTTAAAGACGTTTTGATTTGCACGGAAGTATTTCCTCAATCGGTAAAATTTTTTTTGCGAAAGTAAAGGTTTTTAAACCAAAATTCTCTCCGAATAGGCGCTTCTGTAGGATAATAAATGCTGTTACTAGTGTTACTTGTTTATTAATGTGGTATGGGAAAAATTAAGAACTAATTTTCAATTCACATATTTTACTTGCAATCTGATTTCAATTTGTGTTAACTATTTTCGTTCACGTGTTCTTGGGAAATAAATTGTAAAATAAATATATTTGTTAGCACAGGGGTTCTGCATATCGTTTTAAGTAGTTTCAGTTAAATAATAACAGAGTTCTTTTCTCAAAGTTTAAAATTCGTAGATATCTTAAAAATGATTTCTGCTCTAAATTTGTATCTTAAAAATAACTAAATATTCACCTTTCATAGCTCTCATCCCACGTGTGGCTTTTTCATTTCACATAACATTCAAACTTTATTCTGAAGTGTGCATATGTTTAAGTTTCGCTAACGCTTAGACAAAGTAAGAAAAGGCTTAAAAGAAATATATTGATTTCTTAAATCATATAAAGTTTCAACTCGAAAAAATAAGTAATAAGAATTCAATTAATTTTGTGGCGATAATTTAATTACAATTGGTAAAGAATTGAGGAAACAAAATGTCTTGTTACTTTTAAAAAGGCCTAAGTTGTATTAATACATTTTGTTAAATTTATCAACCACATTCAGAAAGAATAATGTTTATAGCAATAACAGAAACATTTTTTAATGTGTCATCATTTCTTAGAGAATTAAAACGGCAATTAAATTGTCTCTTCTATTAATATTTTTACGTTGATCGGGGTTCGGGGAATTTTATGCAAATCAGTTTCAAAGGAAAACAGTTATTTACTAGCGATGAGAATTTATTGTCAAAAAACCAATCCTCGAAATACAGGATTCAGCAGCAATATTCACAGATTAAATCTCAGAAGGTCTATACACCTTCAACATCACCCAGACACATTTAACAGTGTCTAAAATACATGTATGTAAAACAATATTCGTAAGCACAGAACAGCTATTCGCTAGTCAATACAACGCTCACTAATCGCTTGTTGAAACAAGACTGACTCTCGTTTCTGTAAACATCTCTGTTTATAGGCCCGCCGGGAACTTCCAGAAAAATCCTGCTTGCGTCATAGAGCGTGGGATTCTCCAAGTTTCTAGAATAATCCAGAGGACCCCGAACTCAACGACATGGTCAATAATAACTCCAAATTGGTCACCAAAGATGATGCAACTTGGCTCTATCTCACAAGATGTCGCCAAGTTCTCATTGAACGCCACTATAACGCAAGGGATGGCATTGTTTGTGAATATTACAACATAAAATAAATATAACATAGAGTAACATAAATGCTTTAGACATACAAATGCAAATTATTTACGCAAAATTTTTAACAATATATAGAATCGGAGGGGTGGGGGTAACTTGTTTCGTCTGGCTGGCCACATTGAAGGAGTGGAAGATACTGGAAGGACGAAACTTTTAAAAATTATATATTGAATTCACATTATCATCATAAGCTAAATAAGCTATGGCAATTTTATTCAGTTTATTTATAGTACCAATTCAATGTTATCTATAGCTATATGTGCGTTTAATTTTATAATCAGTATATTCAGAAATCACAATTTTTATGAAATCACAACTGCAAGTTATTGTCAGCGAACTTGCGTCTATATTTACACTTGTTGATCTTCATACAGAAAAACTTTTCTCACAAATATACGTGGAATAAATATAAAGAACAATTTCCCAACAAATTTCGGTGTTAGTTTGATATCACGGGGCATGACGCCGAGCGCAGTTTGGAGCGATAAATTAATCACGCCAAGCAGAGCTTGTTGTCGCTGGAATGGAATCCAAAATGGCGGCATAGCGTCATCAGGAAGATAGTTTTAATCGTCAGGAAGATAATTTTAAAGAATTGTTTTGAAATACATCGAAATTTATTTCAAAAGAAGAATATAGGAAGAGATTGAAAATAACCAAGATCAGTCAATAAATAATGAATAACAATATAATATAGTAAAAAGTTACACGTACTAATAAAATATTATGCAGTATATAATAATAATCTTATAATATAATTTATAATAGCTTTTATTTATAATATTCAAAGAGTATGATTTAAAAATTATCATATATAAAAATAACATAATTTAATTAATTATGAAAAAGAATAAAATCATCGTATTGTAATATAAAAATTATTCATAAGAATACTCATGTGCCGTAATAATTATAAATAAATAACAAAATAATAATAATTACAAAAGAATAACAAAACAATAATAATTATAAAAGAATAACAAAATAATAATAATTATAAAAGAATAACAAAATAATAATAATTATAAAAGAATAACAAAATAATAATTATAAATAAAGAAAATAATAATTATATATAAATAACATAATATGTAATATTTATAAATAAATATAATAAAAAAAACAATTATTATATAAATAACGAATATTATAGGATTATTACATACGTAAAAATAATTGTATTTTTATATTATATTAATAAAATAATTACAGAATATATATTAACATTAATAGTGAATATCAATTAAAAAGTACTGAAAACTTGCAATAATCCAAAGACTGCAAAAATATCAAGGTAACCATATTGTAATCTTATTGTCCATCTTGGCGAACATAAAGAACAACTTGGCGCGTGCCCCGGGATAAAAACTAGTTCCCAAATTTCTTCAGACAAGGAAATTTTTCAGTTGACGAAGATTTGTAAAAGGCAATGTCAGCATTAAACATTTCCTTCGCACTGTGATCTGACTGCGAATAAGTTCAAGCCCTAGCTCCTCAAGTGATGTATCAATATCTATGCATTAATGGAATAACAGAACAAACTGAATTTAGCCTCATTTTTTTTAAAATCCTGATATTTTGTGACGTCGTCCTCCAAACTCTACGGATGAAAATACAAGAGGAATTTTGGATCACGCAGAAAAAAAAAAATGATTTAAAAAAAGAATTTTCTGACTGTCCAGTCTTGTACTAGATGGTTCTTTTTAAATATGTGATTGATAATTTAAACTAAATCTATAAATCCAACTTAGGAATTTTTAAGAAGTAGCTCAAAACTTCGTATCATCAATTCTTTTATAACATGTTGTGATGGGCTCACGCGTCTTTTCTGTAACATAACCCCTGGGTTCTTTGACGGTCAAGATTAATGGTAAATCTTTTCCAACCAAAATCCAAGAAGTAAAATACGATTATGAAATGCAAATAAGATAGCTTTTAAAAGAACAGAAGTTTCAGTAAGCAGAATGGCAAATTAGGGGAAAATTATGTTTAAAAAGATACGAGTGTGAATTGACGGCCTATCATAAAGTTACCGGGATATTCAGCCATTGATACAAGGTGCATACCATTGCACGTGCGCCCAGACATCTCAGTACCGTGATAGAATCTTAGCTTGAATTAAGGTAGGACTGATTATTTGATATTAGGACTTGTAATATTATCAGAATTGAAAGTAGGCGAATAAAGTGGTCTAAATTACGTAATACGGTTTAACTATCGCTGTGTGTTTGGTTTCTTAGATTCTCATTTATATAAATTTATCTAAATTATTAGAAATTTAAGTTATATTCTTAATAAAGTCATTAAGAATTTTAAAATGTCTGATCATTTTGAAAATCCCACACCTCTAATTCATGCTGAGAATCAAAAGATATGGTCACTCATAGAGCACCATATCACAATGTTATAAACTTTTGCCGCCATTCTAACCAAATTTTCATTCCTCGTATATATTTGAATTAAAATTATACATCAGGGCAGGCAAATTTTTCTAAGGTTACTGGATACTTCTAATTTTTTCAATTTGTTGTGGTCCTCCCAGTGAAGTAGGGCCCTTTGTGTAGCTGAACAGTGCGACGTTAATAGTTCAATCAAGCAACAGTCAACCCCGTGGAAGTATGGTGAGCTAAGAAAAAGGCCTCCAATATTTATTATAGCTTAATAACAAATACGCAATATGTATTTACATACATAACTACAATAAAATTCTTACACTTCTATGACCGCGTTTAAAGCAAAATACAAGATACAAACATAATAATAACCACAAATAATAAAACATCTAATGATTTATTTGTTACGAAATACTTCACAATACATTAAAAAATAAAATATTTTCATTTAAAGTTAGTAATTAGTCATTAATTGACTTAGTCTGCATACTGTCAGCCTAACTTGAACTATTTCGAAAAATTCCTAACTGCTAATATTCACGCGGTCACCCCAAAATGTCTTGATGGTCCACCGGTCAACTGCGATCTACTTAATGCCCCTCCTTGTTATACATGATTAAAATAATCGTTTAATTTCTTCCTAAGCTATTTTTACTGTTTCTTTTTTACTAATGAGCGTTAAGGTTCTCTCTCACACCCACATATATATATGCACACCCTAAATTTTCAAAGTAAATATATTGTTTTGTGCAAAGAGAGGAAAAAAGTCTCTAAATTGTTATAATACCTAAAAAGAACTGAACTTAAATAACTTAGAGCTGGTTCAGCTCAAAATTTGCTTAAGAATTAGCCACGTTTTTTTCCGCTCATCACTTATAAAAAAAGCATGTAAATGTTAAAAAATTTTTCATGTACATTATTTATTTTAGATATAAACAAAATGAACAAGAAAGACGAAAAAATTTTTAGTTTATTATTGCGAAAAGGAATTCTGCAATATTACTTTTGAGTATTTGTATTCCCTAGAGTCTCTTGAAACAGAAACAGTCACAATCCTGACAACGTTATTCCCAAAACTCATTTTTTCTGCTTTTCTCGAGAAATATTTGTTGACAACTTAAAGTAAAAAATGGATTTTATTTCTACACGAAATATTTTAAGCTGTTGGCTCCAAAGAGCTCTTGTTTACCGAGCAAAATATTATAAAAGTTGAACACTTGCCACTAACTGTGAGATCTGTGCAATGTGTCACAGCTTACTTAAGAACCAACTTGGTTTCACTTTTATTTTTGCATATTTAAAATAAATTTTTTGATCACTTAATAACTTTGCCAAAGGAATTTTGAAAACATTTTGTTAAAATATTAGATAATAATGTCATATTTTATAGTAAAAAATGCTATATTTTAGTAATAACTTATTTTAATTCTTTATTAAAAACATTTAAAATAAGCAAATTAAAATAGTTCATTGATTTAAAATGCTGTCAAAGGAATTTAATACAATAATATCCCCCTTCAATGAGGCTGCATCTTAGCTAATTAGCAACCAAATACGGCAATTCCCTAAATGTGAGAACCAATTCATGGTGGCACCATCAAGTGGCGGCCTCACTACCAAATTTGGACGCTTGAGTTAATTCATTTAATTTATTCTATATTCAATTCATTGAACCCGCAAACTTTGGGCTTACATGGTGAGCACGCACCGAGCCTACAATAAAAATAATAATAATAATAAATAAGTAAATTATTTCAAGAAGACTTTATTTACAGTTTTAAGAATGGCAAGATTCAACTACTTTTCCACTTGAAAGAGAAACTGAAAACTGTTTATTAGCTTCATAAAGCCGGAGGGGGGGACATTTCTTCGATTGTGATCGATCGGTGGATCACCGAGAAATTTTGAGGTGACCGCCTGAAGTTTTATAGCAGGTAGTAATTATGTACAGAAAATTCAAGATAGGCTGAAAGTACGTAGACTATATATGTCTTCTACTGACTATAGCACGAAAACTAACTTAAGATAAATATTTTTTTGTGTATTTCGATTTCTTTCATAATAAATGCATCATTTGATTTTTATTTGTGGCTATTATTATTATATGTTTGTATCTTGCGTTTTGGTTTAAAGTGGTTTTAAAATGGTTATTACAAAAGGTAGTACACATATTCTGTATTTATTATTAAAATGTAATAACCTTTTCCTACTCACTACTCCGTGGTATGGTACGATGGTCAAGATATAGACCTTGTCCAAGTTCGAGCCCAGTATCCCTAAAGACCCGCCGTGTAGGGCAGCGATGCACGTTAAATCTGTCCAGAGCTCAAACATCCTCCCGTTGGTGTGGTGGTAGTTAGGAGAGGGAGTGCCAGCTCAGGTGTGATCCATGTCACTTGACTGCTCAAAATTACGTGGTCCGTCGCCAAAAGCCCTCGTATAGCTGAACGGTGTGACGTTAATATTTACTCACTCACTCACCTCATTACTCCTACGACATTGGGCAGTGGCACACACAAGAATTTTTCAAGAAGGGGATGGGGATGTCGAAGGTCTATCTCTCTCTCATTTTTGCATCATACCCCAATACGTAGCCAAACACATATTTTTTTTTTTGCCGATTTTCGGGAACAAAACACAGTAAAAAATAAATTACTAAAAATATTTAACATTAATAATAAAAAATACTAATAACAAATTCTTAATTACATTTTACGGTAACTTTTTTTTACATGGGGTTACAATCAATCGGGAAAAAAAAAATCAAGGGGTATGAGGGAGGGTCCGGACTCATTGACCCCCCCCCACCCCCAGTAACACTGGTGGACCGCAACACCTTGAAAAATTAGAAGTAACTCGAACCCTGGAAAAGTCTGCCAACCCCTGCCATAAAGTCTTAGTCATTAATCTAAGTCAACTTTTTCAGCTTTTACCATAAAAATATATCAAAAACGCATAAGAAGGGATTTTTTATTCGAAACCAACCCTATTATACATTGTTTCTAAGACATCAAAGCATTTCCCACCAAATGATGAATGTTGATTGTAATTGCAAAGATATACCTGAAACAAAGGAAACATACTATACAAAACTATTTTTGTACAACATTTTTCAATTTTTAACAATACATTTTAAGAATGAAAATATTCCTCTCTTGACAATGGTGTTCTCAAATTCAAACAAACATTGAAACCATTTGCGATATTGGAGCCCTTTTCAGTCGATGAAGGCGTGTATCTCTTTCGTCTATAGATAACTCATATGAATTGATGAGAGATTCGAATCGTAATTATTTCTCCGAAATGACAGGATAATATTTCGATGACCTCATAGCAATAAGTAACAATGCATATGCCTTCGACGAAAAGTTTCATATTAATAAGACTAGAATAGATCCTTATCTCTTCATTTTATTTCTCTGACTTTGAATGAGGCGATATTAAAAGTTCGTTTCTCGGCCATCGACCTGCTCCTCGTCTCATTCCATTTTTCGTCCTAAGGATAAATTGAACACATGTTCTATTCATATTAATACATCTTATTATTATTAATTTTAGTGTATATGTTTCCTCATTTATGAAAATTTGACTCATTTTCAACAGAGGATTCAACTTATGTTTGATTTATACCATATGTAAGTAATTAGCATACATACTATTAGTTTCTTGAGTAACTTGATTTAATTGAGAATTTTCCATTGTTACTTAAATTTGAAAATACGTTTTTTTGTACTCCCATATATACAGAGTCCTATACATACTCCTGTTTATACTCATCCTAAAAATGGAGCCTAAACTCTGCACAGCCTATATTCCACGTTGGGAAAATAAAAAATTGCTCAAAGAACTGTACCAATGTGATCCATAATTTGAGAAAAATACGGTGCATGATGATGAATGAATGTTAATGCACAGTGGTTCATTATGGGGCTGCGGCACATTTTTGTACTCATATACATCTTTCTCTGGTTTATCATACCCTGCACACAATCGAACGTGGAAGCTTGGATATATGGCTCGCCACGTTTGCCAGATCTCACACCATTGGATTTTTTTCTATCGAGAAATATGAAAGAATCTGTGTGTCGATACATGGTGATCACACAACGAACAAAGTTGCTCGTCTACGTGGAGAGCGAGGCAGCTCAGTGGTCAATGCATCAGGATCGTGGATGGCGTGTCATGAGTTCGAGCCTAGTACCACTATAGATCTACCATGTAGGGGAGTGATGTTACATTAAATCTGTCGAGAGCTCAAACGTCCTCCCGTGAGGGTATGTTGTGGTAGTTAGGAGAGGGGTTTGCCAGTTCAGGAGTCATTTCGTCACTTGACCATGGTTCAAAATTACGAGGTTCATCGCCAAAAGCCCTTGTGTATATTAACAGTGCGACGTTAATATCCACTCACTAACGTTCATCTGCGTGCTGCTTGTACTTTGGTAGCAGCCCCCCACAGTGGCATAACGTACACCCCACAACCCACGTATTGCGGGGGTAGGATTCTAGGGAGGTCCAAAACCTGACTGATGTTAAGTACGTATTGGGACTTGGAGCCCAAAACCTGACTTTGCAGGGGAAGGGACCTTATATTCTCCGCTACTCCACAAGACACCGCGCTGCTGAGACATCCATTCCATGGCACGATCATCGAAATGCACGATTTGGTGTGGTAGTTAGGAGAGGTGGGTTCAGCTCAGGTGTCGTCCTCGTCATTTGACCATGGTTCAAAATTACGAGGTCCGTCACCAAAAGCCCTCGTATAGCTGAGCAGTGAGACGTTAATATTTCACTCACTCCAAAAGCGCTGTGGAAACTTTGAACATTTGCCTTTTTATATATTTGCAAATACTGCTGTTGGTGTGATGAAAAGGGCTGTGATGTCATTCTTTGTTCTTTATATTTTCTCGTTAAGTATGGATCGCAGAATTTTTTTATGTACTCCCAAAAAGGAATCTTGTTGTGCAGAGTTTAGGTGCTATATTTTGGGACACCCTGTATATTAGAAGTGGCCTGAAATTCAGCATCCGAAATATAGGATATATTCTGTTAAAAAATTTTCATACAGCTGCAGATTTAATTAAAATATTTACGTGTTGTATACACAGCAGAAATTGTAAATTTAAAATAAAGATATTTGGAGAGTTCGAAATTTATTGTTGAATTGCTGTAACTTTTCTACAATTATTATTTAAAACTAAAACAGTTTAATAAATTATTAATAACTATGCATAATATTTAAAATTTTAATTGCTAACCACTTTGCTTATAATTTAAACTTTTTTTAAAAAAAATCATTGAGGTACAACTAATTTTTAGACCAGCATTACGGAACTTGCGTTCCTTCCACAAATTTGCCATTATTTTTCCCAACACAAAAACAGAATACAAAACGCTTTTCCCTTTTTTCTCCATCGGATATGTTTGCCATAAATTTCCCTATAAATGTTTTCTACTCTCTTTGCAATGCAAACTGATAAGTTTCTGAAAGTGTATATACAATATATTTATATAGAGACGTATTTAGAAGCATTTTCTCTGTCATTGATGAATTGTTGGAGACTTTTTATACGTCCCGGATCTTTTCTTACTTGACGTGTAGAAAAGTCATTTGTCAATCATCTGTCATGGTATCGACGTGTTTAGAACGTTTGAAAAATTCTTCTTTTTCATCGAATGGATGTGTAACGCTTCAATGGATTTTTCAACACGTTCTATTTCTGTAGAAAATTGTTGTAAAACTCACTTTAAAGAGATTTGTTGTATTTAATTTCACTTAGTTTTGCTTTAGGACCATGTAGTTTCTGAACTGAAAATGTCATTCATTTTAACTTCAGTATACATTAACACACATATTATGATTGCAGGATAGATAATAACGCCCCTCACAAAATTAATAAAACTAACCTATAAAATGTCCTACAGTGTAGTATTCTAAATTATGTACAAGGAAATAATGATTTATTTTCTGACCACTAAGAAAAACATTACAATATCAAAGAAGTGTTATAAATCGCTTACAATGTGAATATCGTAATAACTTTCTATGCACATACATTTATAAAATTAGAAACAACATATTAAGAGATTATCATAATTTTTTTCTTCAATTTTAATTTATATTTGCACTAGATTAATTACTTTAAATTATACGAATACATCATGATGGAGCCATATTTGAAGTTAACTATGAATCATAGTCCCACATTACATAGCGTTAATTTTCATATTGATAGTTTCTATATTATTATTTCATGTATGGGAAAAATTTTCGCTCACTATAGAATTTGCATTTGTTTGTTGGGTGTATACTTTTGTTGCTTTGAACAATTTTAAAATAGCCGTTCTTTTTATATTAATTGTTTTTGAAGTAAGTTAACACGTTTACATTGTTTTACGTGCTATTCATTTTTCAAACTTGGTTGTTGTTTTTTTCTACTATTTTTCTAGCACTATGGTTTTAAATTTGCTCTGAAGGGAAGGTTGGGATCCTGTAAAACCCGCTTAAGCCTACTTCACCTCTCCAAGTTGGAGGCAGCTTTACAAAAAATAATAGTTTTCCATTTGGTCAATTGATATGTTATACATATTTAATTATGATTTTGTTTGTTCCTTTATAAGTGTGTGTGTGTGTGTGTGTGTGTGTGTGTGTGTGTGTGTGTGTGTGTGTGTGTGTGTGGTGTGTGTGTGTGTGTGTGTGTGTGTGTGTGTGTGTGTGTGTGTGTGTGTGTGTGTGTGTGTGTGTGTGTGTGTGTGTGTGTGTGTGTGTGTGTGAGTGAGTGAGTGAGTGAGTGAGATCACTTTTCTCTTGATTAAATAGATAAAAGCCATGTTAAAGTATCCGTCTACGTTAGGAACCGTGATTTTGCAATGGCATTTAAATGGATCATATTTATGATATTTAGTGTCACTTAGATTAGAGAACGTATTTAAAATTGTTTTAAGAATATTATTATACAATAAGAAATTATTTAAGTATAATTTGACAAAAAATGAACATATAGAATGACTAATTTTCAAAATATTCTCATTTTATGAAAAATGCTTCTATTATTATAATAATATTTTGCCTGTATATATCTCAGATCTCTGTACAGAGGCTGAACTAGATTTTTTGAAACATATAAATTAGAAGTGGATGTATCCATATTTTACTACAACTGAGGGGAGAAATTTTAAGAAAAATACGCCGATAATTATTTCAATGAGTTGTAACTGCGAAAATAATGTGAATTTTTTAAAAATCATAGTTCAGACTCTCTTGAGAAGTTTTTACTTTATATAAGCACACACACACACAAAATATTATTATTTTAGAAGCATTTTTTATAAAAGAACATTTTTTTTTGAAAAAAAGGTTATTGTAAGTTAATTTTTTGCCAAACTATTGTATTTAAATAATTTTTTTTGTCAAAATGTCCTTAAAATAATTTTATACATGTATTCTAATCTAAGTGACACTAAATATCATGAAAATTATCCATTTCCTTACTTTTTTAAAATAACGGTTCCAAACGTAGTCGGATACCTTAAAATAGATACCAATTCCTAAAGGAGTTTGATATTCCAAAAAGAACTTCGATCATGTGCATTTCTGGTTATCGTGACGTTCGCAAGCAACAGACCACACACAACCGACCATCTTCATAAAAACTTATCACTTACTTAATGGTGCCAAAAAGTAAATCACAATTGAAATTGTATGTTGAGGTGACGCGAAAGTGATTTTGAATTAATTCATCACAGGAAGATGCGCGCTTTGGATTAGATTTTTTGAAACATATAACTTAGAAGTGGATGTATCCATATTTTACTACAACAGAGGGGAGAAATTTTAAGAAAAATACACCAATAATTATTTCAATTGGTGGTGACACTGAAAATAATACGAATAATTTTTCAAAAATCCTAGTTCAGACTCTCTGGAGAAGTCTTTACCTTATATAAGCACACACACACAAAATATTTTCATAGAAGCATTTTCTTATAAAAGGAGAACGCTTTGAAAATAGGTTATTCTAAATTAATTTTTTGCCAAAATATTGTATATAAATAACTTTTTTGTCAAAATGTCTTTAAAACAATCATATACATGCATTCTAATCTAAGTGACACTAAATATCATGAAAACTATCCATTTATGCGCTTTTTAAAATCACGGTTCCGAACGTAGTCGGATACCTTAAAGCTTGTATACTTTTCATCACATTTTTCTTTGAATCTACTCGATTACTTATTGGATATTTTCGACCATAATTAATCTCTCGCTTATCTGAACGTGATCCGTATTATAGTGTTATATATAAATCACCGTCAATAGTTTTCTATTTCAAAAATTTTGTGCAATTTATTGAATTTTTTCAAACTTACAAGACATTAAATTTTATAAATCAATTATTGTGTTATCGAATTAATATTTTTTTCTTATATTTACTGCGCGTATGGTTTGCTAGCAAAAGATTAGACCCCATATGGGAAATAAAGTTTTTCTCGTCGTTGTTCTGGAAACTGTTCCCTCTAACTCGATATATTTACGGAATATGCATAAACCAAGACCTTATCTGATAACTAAAAATAATGATTTTCCTTCTACAAATTTATAACAAAAACCAATTTCCGGCATGGATTCTTTGTAACGGAAACCAATGATTCTTATCATTTTGAAAGAGTAAGGAATAGTAAGGTATTGTGTACTCCAAAAAATAAAATAAAGATACTACGTGTATTACCATTACAACCTTCTATTACGGATGTAAAATCTGCCTTTCTCAAAATCATTATCTTCAATGAGTGTTTGGTGTGTGTGATCTTATATAAAATTTAACTTTTTCTTAGAATTACAATTAAAGATTCTAAATACACAATTCTAAGAATAAAAAGGGTATGTTTGTGTAGTGACTGAAAATCTTATTTTTCTTGTATTAGAAACATCTTAAAAAACCTCGGAATTATTTTAAGAATACTTCTCTCTGTATTTGAATAAGTTGAAATGTAAGAAAAATGGTAACTCTAAATTAAGATTTATTACATTGTTTCCAGCAAAGCTGTTATCCCTCCCTTGTAAGCAAAAACAGTCTGAATAATTCCCCTTAAAACTTTATAGTGAAGATCTACTACATTATTTATAGTATAATATTCTCGGTGTAATGTAATCTGTTCACCTGCTTATTAATATTCATAAACAATGCTATTCTTGACAAAAAGCGTAAGAAATGTTTTTCATGCAGTACTAAATTACTAGATGTTTTCAATTAAGAATAGCTTAAATGAAACTCAAACCTTGATTGATCACTACGCTTAAGGTTCTTTATAAACTAGATTTTACAAGATTTTACATTCAGCTACTGTATCGAAAAAATAAAACAATTTTAATACGTACTGCCCCTATAAGAAGTGTGTTATGCTAATTGACAAACAGTTTGCAAGTTTATATTTCAAGTTGCCTTTTTTTCCCTTTGGATTCAATTATCAACTTTTTCACTATTTTTTTGATAAAATTTGTAATATTTTTTAATTTACAGTGTTTTTTGGTTTAAAACACAATTGGGGAGTGGAGGGGTAGCTTGTAATTGTAAAAAAATTAACATAAAAGGAGATTCATTTTCAATGAGTAAAATTTCTTATCGCACTTAATAGTGTTACGAATTTTGTGTAAAATAATGTAAATAATCTGTATTTGGATATGTAATGCATTTATATTACTCTGTTATATTTAATTTATATTAAAATTATATAGTATTTGCAAGCAATGCCGTCCCTTACGTTATAATGGCGATTCAATGAGAAATTGGCAAAATCTTGGCGATATAGCCAATTTGGCATCTTTTTTGGCAACCAATGCGAATTAGTGTCCAATTTGGTGACATTGGTGACCGTGTTGGTGAGTTCGGAACAATCTGGATTCTTCTAGAAATTTGCGGAGAAACCCACTAATTTCAAGACCTATGACGCAAGCGAATCTTTCTCGAAGGTTCCACGAGTCCAAAAACAGAGCGATACTCGCCGAAACGATTCAGTAAGGTTTTGACCAGCGATTAGTAAATTTGTTTTGACCACGAATACCGATTAGCTCGGCTATCTGTGCGAATAACCTTTTACTTTAGTGTACTTCAGACAGTGATAATTGTGTCCGAGTGCTGCTGAAGGTGTGAAGACCTTCTGTGAGATTTCTTCTGTGAATATTGCTGCTGCTGCATCCTGTACTTCAAGGATTGTTTTTTCGACAGTAAATTGTTATAGCGCTCTTAAAGAACTGTCTTGTTCTTTGTGACTGATTTGCATAAAATCCTCGAGCCCAGATCAACGTAACAATACATTGAAATAATACGGCGTCGAAAAAAATTTAAAAATCAAATTGGAACGTTTTATTTTAAGCTAAGAATAATCTCTGTGAGCTAAGTAATATGCACTCCCTTTTTAAGGAGATACATTACAAAAAAAGTAAATGGAATAAAAAATAAAAATTAAGCAGCTGACTACGCAAAAACTGGCTACTTCTTTTAAAGAAATCAGTAATGTCCTGTACTGCACTATTCGTTTTGCTGCTTCATCACGAAGATGACGAAGGAACAGAGCGTGTAATACCGAAGCACCTTGCTCAAAATCCTGAAGGGCAATTTCGACAACCTTTAGTCTCGACCTATGAGATATTTTTGGAGTGTGTACGGTGTACTTAACGTTAACAAGAAGAGGGAGTAAGACTCTAAACAAAGGAATGCAGGACCTAGAATGGGCCTGCATGGGATTTTTTTTCGACCTGCAAGGGTGTAACTAAGTTATTCGGATTATCGAATGCCGAGTCTTAGGGACTATATTGTATTCCAAAATCGAACTTTGGCCGCGTTAGGCTAGTGGTCAAGGTATTGGATCGTGGCTGGCATGTCACGAGTTCGAGCCCAGTATCACTAAAGATCCGCCATGTAGGGAGCAAAGAGCTCAAACGACCACCAATTGTGTAGTGTGGTATTTAACAGAGGGGGGCCAGCACAGGTGTCCTCTCGTCACTTGACCATAGTTCAAAATTACCAGGTCCGTCGCCTACAAAATCGAACTTAAACTGAACAAGTAACATAAAAAATAAATTAAAGAGAATTCCTATTAAGGTCAACAAAGATAAATTATTTTTTTAGTTACTTTTCATTAAATAGTTACAATTAATATAAATATATTTATACATATGACAAAATCACAATGTTAAATGGCAAAATAGCAATTTTTCATTTTCTTTTCTATATAGGTTGTTGGACTATTATTTTTATTTGTTACTATTTGTTCATTAATTAAATTTAAATATTCCAATAAAATAGTATAGTCATAAAAAATCACATTCTCAGAAATTTGGCTAGCCCCAGTGGGATTCGAGCCCATGACCTTTGATGAGAAGTCCAACGCGCCATCGATTGCGCTACAGGGACACAACAAGCGCTTATTCTTTTTATATATGGTGTCTGACTATTATTTTTGTTTGTTACTATTTATTCATTAATAAAATTTAATTAAGGAATTAATATTTGAAAAAACTGTTTAACATCAAGTGTCATCCATTACAAGATTAAAATAAATGTATTTGAACTTGAGTGGAATATATTTAAACAAGATATTAATTTAAATAAATATATATAGGGAGAGTAAGAACTAATAGTAGTAATTGAAAATACATACATACAAAAAAAAAAGACAATGGGGCTATTTGTATTTTATTTTTAATGTTCCATAGTGTAAATGTTCATAATTTTATAAATTCATTTTTCGAGTAGTAAAGTGTTTTAAATGCATAATCATTGCAATAAAAGTACTATTTATTAAATACGTTTCATTTTACATACATACTTTTGTTATAAAGTTTTCATTCGCCTGGAGATAAAATGGCTATTTTATTTTTCATATTTTGGGAATACAAATGCATCCTCAATTCCCTTTTCATTCATTGTCATCGTTATGGTTTATGTGCTTCAATTTCCAAACTTTTGGAGAACATTATTCGATTCTGAACTTTTTAAATTAGTCGCTTTTCAAGTTCTGAAATGGGACTTCGCATCAATCATTGCCAGGAAAGCATTTAGGGGGATGAAAAAAGTGCATTTTATTTTTCTTTCCCTTATCTCGATCGATTTTTACCAGATAGAAATAATGATATAATATTCAAATGCTTACATATTTAAAAACCTGTGAGTATGAAAAATCTAGATATCTATTAATTCTATGAAATTGATACAGTCATATATTTATGGTAGTCACTTAAGCTTCATTTGCTGATTTTATAAAGAATTTGATTGTACACAAGGAAAAAAATTATTAAATCTAAGAATAACTTTCCAACATTCATTAAATTATAAAAAATAAAGCTATATAAGGTTGTAATCGACAGAATTAATAAGATCTTTTTATCAAATCTTAAATTAAGGAGTAAATATTAATATAGCTTTGAAGTTCCAAATTCCAAAAAATATCACCTTAGAAATTCTCACTTTTATTATTACATTAGTATAGTATGTGCATTTTCATAATTAACTGTATGGACATTATGAGAAGAATTTAATTTCGTATTAAGAAGAATCAAGAAAATATAGAAATTTAATCAAAAGATGGTTTCAAATAACGTAAATATAAAAATAATATTAACCACAAATGTTTATCATCACAATCCTTTTTATAAGCATACAATTAATGACTAAGAAATGAAAGATTACTGATGAAAAAATTCACTAAAACTTAAATATCAAAATAATTATCTATTACTTTTTTTCGTAAATTAAGGTATCCGACTACGTTTAGAACCATGATTTTTAAAAAGCACATAAATAGATAATTTTCATGATATCTAGTGTCACTTAGATTAGAATAAATGCATAAATTTGTTTTAAGGACATTTTGACAAAAGAAATTACTTAAATGCAATATTTCGGCAAAAATTAACTTAGAATAACCTTTTTCCAAAATGTTCTCCTTTTGTAAAAAATGATTCTATTATAATACTATTTTGCCTGTATATAGCTCAGACTTCTGTAGAGAGGCTCAACTAAGAATTTTGAAAAATTCACATTATTTTTAGAGTTACAACCCATTGAAATAATTATCGGTTTTTTTTCTTAAAATTTCTCCCCTCTGTTTTCGTAAAACGTGGATAAACCGACTTCCAAGTTATGCGTTTCAAAAATTCTAGTTGAGCCTCTGTACAGAGGTCTGAGCTATATACAAGCAAAATATTAATACAATAGAAGCCTTTTTGAAAAAAGGAGAATATTTTGAAAATGGGTCATTCTATATTCCTTTTTTGTCAAAATATTGTACTTAAATAATTTTTTATTGTAATACTACTCTTAAAACAATTTTATATACATTTTCTAATCTTAGTGACACTAAATATCATAAATATTATCCATTTATAAGCTTTTGCAAAATCACGATTTCGAACTAGTCGCATACCTTAAATTTTTATATTAGTTATTCCTGCAGAAAAGGTTTAATGAAATCTAAAACTTTTGCTAATGATTATTCTCGAAATTTTCTGATGTTAATATTGCGATGATTAAACAAAAATCCAAATTTTTAATTGCAAGTTTTAATTATAAAGTGAAAGATAAGTGAACTTTTAAAGCTAACGGTCAACCTTATCAGACCGTATTTTTTCCATCCAACAATAAGAGATTGTCGAGACATCCTTTTTACTAATTACAGAATAACCCAATTTCATTGATCTAGATAACTTTCAAAAGCAATTTGAAACTAAACTAAATCCTCATAATGGTTAAACTCAAGTATATATGAGCAGATATTCCGGTCAGATGCTCAGTCTGATCTCAAACTTCCCTGTGTTTAGTTCCCAAGCAATCTTGGTACTCATTTATCGACTGACGGAAGAGATTAAATGCTAGGTTGACCAAGCCCAGCCCGGGGCTTTAACCCCAGACCTGTTTCGTGGAAGCATGATACGCTGCCACTCAGACATTGGGCTACAAAGAACTGAGAAACAATTATTATTATGCACATCGAACTGTGTGATATTTTGAGTATGTTTCGGAAAAGCTATTTAAACAAATTTAATTTAGTTCCGTCTTCTTCCTGCGATTGTAGTATTCACAGCGTGGGAAATGTAAAATGTGTATTCCTTTCTTGTGTTCTAATTTGATCTTTTATAAGGAATGGCACTATAAAAGAATCATGCCAATCCGCGCTTGTTGTCTCTGGAATAGAATTCAAAATGGTGGCCTAGCGGTATCAAATCGTCAGGAAGATAATTTTAAAAAATTGTTTTGAAATACATTGAAATATATTTCAAAAGAAGAATATAGGAAGAGATTGAGAATAACCAAGATCAATCAATAAATAATGAATAACTATATATTATAATAAAAAGTTGCATGTACTGTGTGTGGATAATATTAAGCAATATATATAATAATAATAATCTTATAATATAATTTAATAGTAATTATATGTAATATTCATATAGTATGATTTAATAATAATTATTATATATAATAATATTCATATAGAATAATTTAATAATAATTGTTATATATAATAATAATCATATAATATAATTTAATAGAAATTATAAAAAAAGAATAAAATCATGGTATTGTAATATAAAAATTATTCATAAGAACGTAACGTAATAGATGTAAATATATAACATAATAATAATTTAAGTAAAAAACATTATATGTAATAATATTTATAAATAAATATAATAAAAAAACAATTATTAAAAATAACGAATATTATATTATTGTATTTGTATATATTATTAATAAAATAATTACATAATATATATTTAAATTAATAATGAATATTAATTAAAAAGTACTAAAAATTTGAAATAATCTAAAAAGTGCAAAAATATCAAGTTAACTATATTGTATGTTATCGCCCATCTTGGCGAACATAAACAACAACTTGGCGCGTGCCCCGTGATATCAAACTAGTTCCAAAATTAGTGTACACTGAAAATTTAGTCTATAAGTACATACAACATATAAAAGTTCAAATTGAAATGAGTAATAAGACTATTAACAAACAACTACTCATCCCTACTTGATAACAAGCGGCACGTTTATTACGAACGGGATCAAGAATGCTTTCATCGGTATTCGTAGATGTGTCAGATATGTCCAGCACCACTGTCTGTTTTGATTCAAATGAAGAAATTCGTTATTTAAGGCCTCGGTTTGTTTGTTTTTCTGTTACAAAATCTGTTATTAGTGCTTGTTTTTTAGTTTTTCAGTTGCTTATATAATTCTTTACATCTTGAAACTTTTTATTACATTGAAATTCTAATGTTCATTCTAAATTAGAATCACTAGCAAGAAAAATTTATTCAAATTTGAAACTTGTATGAAATTTCAAGCCCTCTCGAATTAAATCAGGTGTTAGTATCTGAACTTCACTTTCGACTTCGTCATTTTATTGACTTCTTTATAATCATAAACTCTCAAAAATTTTATTAAATTATTCTCATCGAAAGGGCACGAATGCGCATTTTTTTCAACCTTTCTGACCGGAACATCAAATTTTTTGCCTTTAGGACTGTTTTAAATGTCCTTGCTTATGAAATTTAATGTGGCTCAAATAAGATGTGAGAGGTTAAATGAATCACAACAATGTATTTTTATCACTAGAATTGCGACTAGTATTTTTATATAACAACTGATTAAAAATTACTTAAATTCATATAAAAGTAATTAAAAAGAATACCAAACATGAAAAACTATAGAAATATCCGTCTGATAGACAGGGATAGATAAGAAAAATCGCACATATCCTGAGTTGAAAAAAATCGCCATGTTCCACCACTGGGTAGAGTTCAACTGAAGATGTCAGGGCAGCCCACCCCAAAAATCACACCACAGTGTTATCTACAGGCATCAAAGCAAATCATCTCCATCTGAGAGATGGATGTTTCTGTCAGAGGTTTAAATTTATCCTAGAACAAAACATTTGTGAAAAAAACCATTTGCGAAATTGGTGTACCGTGTTATTTCAAAATCGTGTAAGTTTCTCTAAATGTGCATATCTTATTTTAATTCATAGTGACATATTTATTGTTTATCTAAATAATCATACATTATATCATTAATTTAATAACTGGCGATCGTATCATTTCAGATGTGCCACCAACACTCATATCTGCATTCCCTGAACATACTGCACATTCAGGTGACACCATTTCCTTAAAGTGTGTCACCACAGGAAACCCGATACCACGGATCACATGGTTCCTGGACGATATCCCAATAGATCAAGGACCACGCGTGACAGCCGTGGACAAGATTGGCGATTTAGGCCACGTCACTGGCATCCTCAACATAACTGAGGCAAGGGTGGAAGACAGTGGCGAATATCGATGCCAAGGCGAGAATGATGTCGGAACCACGTTTCACGCCGCTCGACTCAACATCTATGGTCCACCTTTCGTGCGAGCCATGAGAAATGTGACAGCAGTATCTGGGGAAGATCTGACCATTCGGTGTCCCATGGTGGTTACCCCATCAAAGGAATTCGGTGGTTTAAAAGTAGTAAATTATATATATATATATATATAATATATATATATATATATATATATATATAATATATATATATATATATATATATATATATATATATTTAAAAAATATTTAGTAAATTTCCATTTTGACTGATTATTTATTATTGGTGTTGTTCCTAATGCCACCTGTCTGACATTGTCAGATCGTGTCCCACGAAATTCATCGTGGCAAAGGGTTAGATTGCACGCCTGTCGTCATCCGTAGATTTCAGCATCAGGCAAGGTGACAGTGCGATTTGCTCGGTTCCACCCCAATTGTTAGAAAACAACCGGGGTACGTCTCTTTCCCTTCCAACCTCACGAGAAAACTTTCGGCTAAAAGTTTATTTAGAATACCTCCATTCTGCGAAGGCACTATACGTAATCAAACATCCATTTATTCTCCGAGATTCGAACCCAAGCTCAACGGCACAGAATTTGAATCTGACTAGCGTATATGTAATAATTCATGTTAATCTTTTTGAGGGCTTTTTAATCCATAATGTTCTGAGCCATCCAGGACTTCACGTAATAATTAAATTAGAGTTATATGCTTCCAGTTGGGGCAATTTGTATAAAGACTAGAACGTTCTGGAAGATTTCAGATGTGGAAATCGTCGTGGAAACCGCTCGTGTGTGTCTTATATATAGTAGATCCAAGCCGGTACTACCAAGGGATTTCGAAACCGTAACATAACATAGGCCTCAGGATTCCTAGAATCTTACCCCCTCCCTCCGATGTGGGGGCTTTGGTATCGCAACTGGAAAGCTTGAACTTCCTTTATAATTAAATGTTGTCCTTTCCAAACGGAACTAAGGAGAGTTGCTTGAGCCTGAGACAGGTTGGACTCCCAAATGTACGCCTGTCGTTGGCCGTAGCCTTGAGTACCACATGCAGGAGACAGTACGATTTAGCTCGGTTCCACCCCAACTTCAACTGAGAATCCCTGGGGATGGACAAAGACCTCCACTTCTCCACCCCTTCCACCGACCTTACTAGAGGACTTGCGGCTCGAGGGCTATTTAGAGTACTCCACACGCTGTACAGGTACTACATATTTACAAACATCCAAGCCTTCTCCAGTATTCGAACCCAGTGCCGAAGGCACATCAGTCAGCTGATCATTTATTTGTTGTTACTAATGCCACTCAATCGACGGTGTTGAATCAGGCCCATAAAATTCATCCTGGCAAGAGGGTTGAGTTACGTCAATCATTTTGGCTGCAACTTTGTGTACCATAAAAGTGTCAGTATGTTTTGCTTTCGTCCCATCTCAATTTTGAAAGAGAAGACTTCTAGGGGTTGCTCTCATCCTCTTCCTTAGGAGCTACCTTCTTTAGGTGGGTACGGTTGCAATCCTGAGGTACCCTAGTGATCTTTTTCCTTTTCCCAAGGGGTTTACTATCTTTGGTAAACACGGGTGTCACGACCCCGGGGTACCCCAGTGATCCTTCTATTTTCGACCCTCCATCTTGTCATCCAATTCTCTCTTTTCTTCTTTCCCTTCCAGACCATAGTACTATGAATGTTTGGTGCAGTATCGCCAAAACTGGCTCTTGCGCCATAAAACACCAAACTCAACTCAACTCAACTATCATCCCTCTTTCCCAACCACCAACCTCTCGAGAGGACTTTCGGCTCATCAAATATTTAGAGTTCCTCCATGCCGCACAGACATCATACATTTACAAACATTCATTCCTTCTCCAGGATTCAAACCTGGGCTCTCCGCACAGCAGTCGTCACTACCTCGTATGGGTGGTCATTCATTTATTTAGATACTCAGTGAAGACGTCTATACGTGATCTTCGAACTAATCTTCTTCGTAAATCTTTGGGTTATCAATTAGCGTTATTCACCACCAGCCCTTCCGAAGAAGAGAATCGTGATATTTAAATTAACTTACTATAAATAGGCGAGGTTTTCTAGCTTGAGTGAGAGAAGGAGAGAGAGAAGACATACTCGTGACAGATGAGATTTCTACTAAAGGTATATCATATTTGAATTATAGAGCTTTGATTACAAATAGAAGGAAACCTTAAGGTATCCGACTGCGTTCGGAACCGTGATTTTAAGAAAGCGCATCAATGGATAATTTTCATGATATTTAGTGTCACTTAGATTGGACTACATGTATAAAATTGTGTTAAGGACATTTTGACAAAAAATATTTATTTAAATACAATATTTCGGCAAAAAATAAACTTAGAACATCCTTTTTTCAAAATGTTCTCCTTTTGGGAAAAATGCTTCTATTATAATAATATTTTGCCTGTATATAGCTGAGATCTCTCTGCAGAGGCTCAACTATGATTTTGAAAAATTCACATTATTTTCAGAGTTACAACCCATTGAAATAATTATAGGCATTTTTTCTTAATTTCTCCTTCGTTTGTAAAAATGAATAAACCCACTTCTAAGTTATATATTTCAAAAATTCTAGTTGAGCCTCTGTAGAGAGATCTGAGCTATATACAGGCAAAATATTATTATATAATGGAAACATTTTTCACAAAAGGAGACTATTTCGAAAATGGGTCATTCTGCGTTCATTTTTTGTCAAAATATTGTACTTAAATAATTAAGGTATCCGACTAAGTTCGGAACCGTGATTTTGCAAAAGCGTATAAATGGATAATATTTATGATATTTAGTGTCACATAGATTAGAAAATGTATACAAAATTGTTTTATGAATATTATTACAATAAAAACTTATTTAAGTACAATATTTTGACAAAAAATGAGCATAGAATGACCCATTTTCAAAATATTTTCCTTTTGTGAAAAAAGCTTCTATTATAATAATATCTAGGCAGTATATAGCTCAGATATCTCTACAGAGGCTCAACTAGAATGTTTGAAATATATAACTTAGAAGTGGGTTTATCCATATTTTACGACAACAGAGGGGAGCAATTTTAAGAAAGAAAACGCCGATAATTATTTCAATGGGTGGTAACTCTGAAAATAATGTGAATTTTTCAAAAATTCTAGTTGAGCCTCAGTAGAGAGGTCTGAGCTATATACAGGCAAAATATTGTTATAATAGAAGCATTTTTCAAAGATGAAGAACATTTTGAAAAAAGATTAATCTAAGTTAATTTTTTGCCAAAATATTATATTTAAATAAATTATTTTTGTCAAAATGCCCTTAAAACAATTTTTATACATTTATTATAATCTAAGTGACACTAAATATCATGAAAAGTATCCATTTATGCGCTTTTTAAAAATCACGGTTCCGAACGTAGTCCTTAAAGCGTTTAGTAACCTTAAAGCGTTTGATAGTAAAGGTACGTGTTATGTGCTTTTAATTTTAGCTGAAAATATATGCCATTTTTTGAAAAATACTGTGTTGCCAAAAGTCTAAATGCAATCTTTTTTCAATACTAATATTCATTAATATTACTTGGATTTTTTTATTTATTTTTTACATAACATACAACTACATTTGGATAAAAACTATTTTTAGAACTACGTTAAAAAATCCTACAACCCTACTACACAACGTGCATCAACTTTAAAGGGGAACAAATGAAAGGGGGTTTGTGTGAGTTGTATAATTGTTACTTAGTATTTACTTTTTTAAATCATTGTAATTTATTATTAAAATGAAAATTGAAGAAATTTTAGAAATAATCACATTTGGTGAGTTATTACTTTAAGCTAGCTTTTTTTTTTCGCAACTTGATTGGATAATGATTATTTACAGAATATCCAACGCCGATTACTTATTACAACTATTTCCCAGTTAATGGAAAAGAATGTTACCTACCATATTTAATGTGATATCTATATCTAAGAAAGGAACAAAGCACTAAAAATTGGACGTAAAGTAATTTGAAAATTGAATTTTCTCCTTGAAGTTTCCCATTTTGCAAAATAATCCATTTAAGGTATCCGACTAAGGTATCCGGTAAGGTATTCGGAACCGTGATTTTGCAAAAGCGCATAAATGGATAATTTTCATGATATTTAGTGTCACTTAGATTAGAATATGTATATAAAATTGTTTTAAGAACATTTTAGTAAGAAAAAGTTATTTAAATACAATATTTTGGCAAAAGATTAACTTAGAATAAACTTTTTTCAAAATGTTCTCCTTTTGTAAAAAATGCTTCTATTATAATGATATTTTGCCTGTATATAGCTCAGACCTCTCTACAGAGGCTCAACTAGAATTTTTGAAATATACCACTTAGAAGTGGGTTTACCATGTCTTAGGACAACAGAGGGGATAAATTTTAAGGAAAAAACGCCAATCATTATATTTCAATGGGTGTTAACTCTGAAAATAATGTGAATTTTTCAAACATCATAGTTGAGCCTCTGTACATAGGTCTGAGCTATATACAGGCAAAATATTGTACAATAAATGCATTTTTCACAAAAGGAGAACATTTTGAAAAAAGGTTAATCTAAGTTAATTTTTTGCCGAAATATTGTATTTAAATAACTTTTTTGCCAAAATGTCCTTAAAACAATTGTATACATGTATTCTAATCTAAGTGACGCTAAATATCATGAAGATTACCCATTTATGCGCATTTTTAAAATCACGGTTCCGAACGTAGTCGGGTACCTTAATATTTTTTACCAATTGTTTGTCATTGATGGGCCTACGGAATTATTTTTTACATGAACGATATCAACTCAAAGTATACGGTAACTATTTTATTTATTCAAAACACTAATCATTTAATTTTTTCACTTGACCTATCAATATTTAATTGAAAATCAAATGAATATCTACTTATTCTTTGACAATATTGCAGTCATAAAGATTTTTCGCATTGAGATTAATAATTAAATAATATTTCCATATCTAATGAAGTGTAATTTCAGTCCAAGTTTACAACTGAACTGTTAGAATTTCAACATAATCCTCTTCAGAAAATTAAGATGTTTTTTTTTATGTGTTTTGTTTGTTTTCTTTTTCTTACCTTTTTGAAACTAGTTATAACACTAAAAAATATATCAGTTTTTATACTAGTTTAATAAGTATCCATGTTTCTAAGAGCACCTATTTATCTGAACAATCTTTCATAGGTCCATAATCTAAATAAGTTTTTTTAAAAAATTACTTGTGTTTATCTTCTAAAATATTTACGTATCTCCCCGAATTTCTTTACAAAACATTGTAAGATCTTACAAACTGTTTTGGCAAACAGCTTTTTTTAACAATTTTCATTTAATCTTGAGGCATTGAGAAGGTTTTTATCATAAACATTTTTAATGAATATTAGAATCTAATTATTAATGAAAAGGAAGTCATACAGTTTGAACAAAAGGTGTTTACCCAAATATTTTTCGAAGCCTAAAAACAAAAACAAAAAACTAAAATTTGATGATAATAAAAGGTTAACCTCTTCACTATAAATTCCAAATGATGTTAGAAGCCATATTTGGGATCCAAAGTATTTATAAAAACAAAAAAAAATTACTTTCATTTTTTTAATTAATTTCCTTTTAATTCAGGTTTGTATGTTCAGAGAAAATATAATGAAGCCACGTTCAAGGAGATAATTTCTTTTCAACAAAATTATTGAACCTCATATGATTATTTAGTCATGAATGGATACCCATAATGTGCTGCATATAATGCTATTTTAATAATTCTACTTATTTTGCGGGCTTTCAGTTCCCAATTCCTTGTCCTTAACAAAAGCCTGCCCAAATCTTTCAATACTTAGTGAAACCATAAAAAAAGCTAATTTTCCTGCTTTCATCTTTTCATCGAACTTTAAAAATCGATATGTTTTTTTAACAAAAATCAATTAAAATTTTTCAAGAACTCAATTGAATAAACGCATATTCTCTTAAACCTGATTTCATGTGATGATAGAAAACAGAATTTTAATCGAAAACGACTAGTTGA
The DNA here is from genome assembly GCA_019973955.1 of Trichonephila inaurata madagascariensis. NCBI lineage: Eukaryota > Metazoa > Arthropoda > Arachnida > Araneae > Nephilidae > Trichonephila > Trichonephila inaurata. Next base: position 29,652 of record BMAV01027026.1, read on the forward strand.
GGTGCAAAAATTGGTTTATGTGACAATGTTACGTATTTCATTTACAATAATAAGACTTAAATTGATTTTGTTTCTTTTAGTATTAGTTTCATGTGATTGGAATCTTCCGGCTCAATAATTTGGAATTTCAATCCCTTCAAAAACCAATATCAGCTTTTTAGAGTACTAGATGTAAGTTATGGGCCGTGGGTAGCCTAGTGGTTAGAGCACCGGACTCTGGACCGGAAGGCCTGGGTTCGCTGCCCGTATCCCTAATACCCTCCGAGTACCCACGGAATATGTGCTCGTTAAAGCAGTGGGTCCGAAAGTCTTGTGGGCTGAATTACGAGTGCAGGGAACTGGAGAAAATTTCCCTCCACTTCAGTTCCATGCCTAAATTGTGGAGGTTGAGAAAGATGGTGGCGACATCTATCGTAATGATCTATCGTCCCTTCGGGAATTTCACCGAGCTAAATCGTAATGTCACCTGTAGGGTGCTCGAGGCTAATGTCAACGACAGGCGTACATCTAGCCCATTGTCACGATGAATTTAGTGGGCCTCGATCTGACTATGTCAGACAGGTGGCATGAGCAACAACAACAACAGATATAATTCTATTTTATATTTAATAAGAAACTGAAGCATCAAATGAAATCATGAGCTTACTTTTTAACTAATCAGCATAAATTAAATTTATTTAAAGGTATTTCTTTCAATTTAAATTATTTTACATCAAGCATTTACTTTTTCTGTTACTTTAAAAGAAAATAAAAATAAAAAGTTTAATTTCGTTTGGAAAAAGACGATGTTTGCCTTTCTTTAACTATTTTATTGAATTTTGAATTAATATTAAGATTGTGTATGGATGGTATTTTTAATTAATAAGTCAATTTAATTAAAAACAAATTCATCTACAAAAAAGAAAAAAACCATTACTTGTTGACCCCCTTCCATCATTAAAAATAACTTATTAAGAATTCCGAAAAAAAAACATAAAATTTTTAAAGCTATTTAATGCATTAAAAGTAACTTAGGGGAAAGAAAAGAGTAAATATAACGTGTTACTTTTGTTTAAATTAACTAAAAAAAAATAAATAAATGTTTATCAAAATACCATTTAATGTGAGATGCAATATTTTTGCAACACAATTAAAATCATCTTGTTATTTGATTTTGTTACTATTTGATTTTTTGCCACATTACTTTTGCGTTCAATTACTTTATTAAATATAGGAAATTCAATTATATTTTAATTTTGCTGTTTTTTTATAAACTTCAAAATATTTCCGGATTTTACCTCATTGTATATTTTTAAGATAAGCATTATACTTATGTGGGTAGTATTTCATCTAGTTAATTTCATGTTACTATTTAATTGTTTATTTTTTCCATGTATATTTTCATGAAGTAATTGTTTTAAATTTCATTCTTAGAATTTATCTAAACCATTTAATATTTGAGCCAAGTGAAGTTTATCTGATATGAAGGTAATAAAACTAAGGCTCTCATATCTTCTAAAACCATAAATATTTTATTCTTTTCCTTAAGTTTCAACGTATCATTATAGTTTTATTTAAGAAAGCTTTATGTATCTCACGCAATAAAGCAATTTTATTGCTTGTAATAGTGATTTTAAAAATAAAGCTCTGGAACAAAGCATTTATTATGTGGAATTAGAATAAAATCAGCAAAAAAGCTCTTAAGTATCTCAGACATTTTATGCTTTAAGTATTAAACAAATTTATGATAAAAGTTTACAAACATGTGCTCAAACAATGTTATGCAGATTTCAAAAAATATATTGTTAAGTTCTTAAAAAATTTATTTAATCCACAAACAAATAATTTTAAAATTTGTTATGTAATTTGTTAAATTATTGCCTTAAATGTTTCTGTCGAAACCAGTATAGTTCAAGACTATAAATACAAAAAACAAAAAGTTTGCAATCTGATGAATGATTTAAGGTATCCGACTACGTTCGGAACCATGATTTTAAAAAAGAGCATAAATGTATAATTTTCATGATATTTAGTGTCACTTCGATTAGAATACATGTATAAAATTGTTTTATAAGGACATATGGCAAAAAAAATTATTTAAATACAATATTTTGGCAAAAATTAACTTAGAATAAACTTTTTTCCAAATGTTCTCCTTTTGTAAAAAATGCTTCTATTGTTTTAATATTTTGCCTGTATATAGCTCAGACCTCTGTTCAGAGGCTCAACTATGATTTTTGAAAAATTCACATTATTTTTAGAGGTACAACCATTTGAAATAATTTTTAGCGTATTTTCTTAAAATTTCTCCCTTCTGTTTTCGTAAAACATGGATAAACCGACTTCCAAGTTATGCGTTTCAAAAATTCTAGTTGAGCATCTGTACAGAGATCTGAGCTATAGACAGGCAAAATATTAATACAATAGAAGCATTTTTACAAAAGGAGAACTTTTGGATCAAAGGTTATTCTAAGTTAATTTTTTATCAAAATATTGTACTTAAATAATTTTTTATTGTAATACTATTCTTAACCTAATTTTATATACATTGTCTAATCTAAGTTATGCTAAATATCATAAATATTATCCATTTACACGCTTTCAAAATCACGGTTCCGAACGTATTCGGAAACCTTAATACTATGTGCAGGTAAATATCCTGTTTTATACTTCGAAGTAAAATATACATTTATTCGTTTATTTAATTTCATGTGAAGAATTACATTATCTTTAACTATTATATAAATTTAAGAAGTGTATAAAAATTTTCAATTTAAACAAATTATAAAACATGCTTTCTTAAACTGCTTTGTGAGATCGAATGTTCTAAAATAACTTATTTGGAAGAAAGATATTTTTATAAATCAAATATTTAATATTTTATTCCAACTTTCCTACAATTTGTCTTTTCTTATAATTTGAATGAAAGACAGATAAGAATTTTAAATTTGGAAAGAAAGAGGTTGAATTACTTCCTTAACTCACTCTGCTTTTGATCCTCAAATACAAATATTAACAATATCATTGTATATATTATGTCTTGTACCACCAGTTAGTAGACTTTCGATAGACACCCCTCCCCCTTTATGGGATCTCAGGGGTGTTAAATTTTTCTAGAGGTCGGAAAATATAAACAATTTTCAAACAGGTATAATTCTTTTAAATTTAAATTAAATGATTCGAATCTTTTACACATTATTTATAAAAGAATGGGGCTTCAGAAAAGTATAAAATGCTTAAAATATAATAATAATTTTAAAAATCATAAGCATATGAAAGTTCTATGATAAATATTAAGAATTTTTTGCGTTGTGCAAGCTATTTTCTAAAATAGTAGCCTCTGATGTAGAAAAATTTACAGAATTATAAAATGCATCATACTCTTTAAGCTATACCTAATTTTAGTATTATATATCCTTTGTATTTCAAAATTTTTGTAAAACATTGCAATTTTTTAAATATTTTTAAAAAATTTATTTTTTTTATTTATTAAAATATGGAAGTTATTATTCTATTTATATAAAAATAGCAGCTACAGTGTAATGAGAATACATTTAACTTTATTAATCAACTTACAACTCTATTAATGCTACTATTTTAGAAAATAGCATGCGCTACGTAAAACTTAATAAATATGTCTTGTAGAAAAGTTTCTGATTTTCATATGCTTATAATTTTTAAAATTATGATTATATTTTAAACATTTTATACTTTTCTGAAGCCCCATTCCTTTTATAAATAATGTGTAAAAGATTCGAATTATTTAATTTAAATTTAAAAGAATTATACCTGTAACTTATTATATATATAGTTGAGGTTTTCTATTTAAGGAGAGTGAAGATATACTCGAGTCGCGCGGGTGAGATTCCTGCTGAAGGTATAATATTAGAATTAGAGTGATTTGATTCTTATTAGGAGGAAACTTTAAAGTGACGATTGTTCACTAGGATTGATTTGATATTCGATTAAATCGGATGATACGTTAGATCCTTCATTAAAAAAGGATCAAATTTGATAATCTCCTAATCGTTCACGCCTACCGTCTTTGTTTCAGCCGCGGTAGCCGAGTGGTTATAGGTATCGGATCGTGGCTTGCCTTGTCACGAGTTCGAGCCCAGTACCACTTAAGACCCGCCGTGCACGGCAGTGATGCACGTTAAATCTGTCGAGAGCTGAAACGTCCTCCCTTTGATGTGGTGTGGTAGTTAGGAGAGGGGTGCCAGCTCAGGTGTCGTCCACGTCACTTGACTATGGTTTAAAATTACGTGGTCCGTCGCCGAAACCCCTCGTGTAGCTGAACAGTGTGACGTTAATATTCAATCACTCAATCAATCAACAGTCGTTGTTCCCTTTCACGGTTATCACTAAGACATTCTCTTTTTATTATTAGTTGAAATTGTGTCTGTTATTTGTGTGTGAAAATAATTAGATTAATAGGATCATGTCGAGTGTTTCTTCCCTTCCCCTAGAGATCTAGGTGCCCAAGAAAGAGGTGCAAGCCTCTTACAAAGGTTTTACAACAATTCTAAAACTGGCTCTACTTCATATACAAACTTTTTAACACTTTTTTTCCTTTAAGGAAACAGTAAAAAGCTAATTAAAAATATTTCAAATAAATAACGTAGCTGTGTAAAATAAAATGTTTAATGTTAAGGATGGTACTGCATTTCTTCTTTCATTGGAAGCAATTTTTTGATCCAGTCTAGGCTGGCACGTCATTCAATTTTTTTCAGACCTTTCAGAATATGTAAAAGAGGAAAAGTCTTACATCTAAAGAGAGACTTTCGCAGACTTCCTAGCTAAGAGCTGGGGTCCTCCGGAGACCACAGTTTCAGAACAGCTGCCTTAGACAATCAGCTATTAATCTGTAAATAAAGTATAATGATTTAAAAGTTCAAGTGATAAACAAGTAATACAAAAAATTTAAGGTACGGTGGTCAACAATGGAAAATTTTATTTTAGTTACTCTTTACATATTTTATATTAATTGTAATGTCAAAATTACAATATTAAGTGTCAATTAACTTTTACTAATTATCATTAAAGTATCGTATTTCATCCAAAACAATCGTGTATACAAAATTTCAGTTCAACTGAATTCTTTAAAACATGAAAAAAATAAAATCTTGTATAGTTTTAACCCAAGTCGCTAAAAATGAAGCCAACGTGACTGTATCTATAATTCTTTAAATAATTAGTTTCAGTCAACTAATTTTAATTATCGTATTGTCACCCAAAACAATCGTGTGTAGTTCATTTCAGCTCAAATGAGCGTCTTAAAATGTGAGAAAAAACCTTTAAAATTTTGCAACAAGGCACCAACATTCAAGTCACTGTGGCATTATCTGAATAATTAGCTTTAATAAATTCATTTTTATTAATTATACTTAAATTACCGTATTCTCATCCAAAATAATCGTGTATATAAAATTTCAGCTCAATGGAGCGCTTTAAAACGTATTTTATTAACGATTGAAAATTTGAACAAAACATATACGGAGATCGTTAATTAATAGTAAAAATTTAATATAAGGGCCTTGATGCCAAACATGTCGCAACATGTACATGTGCATATTTTCATGAGCTGAAGTCACGAGTCTGGTCAAACAATTTACAATCACACATGAATTTTCAAATGTGGCACAAACTGATCAGATATCACGAAATTCTTGGTAAATTGCTACATAGCTATTATTAGTTCGAATTTAAAACAGAAGCGATTGTAAACTAGTAGTAAGAATTGAATAAGATAAATGAAGAGCTTAAGAGCAAAATTGACATAATTTCTAGTTTAATATTATTGAATATTTATTGAACTTAGAGGTATGTTAAGCGGCCCTGCGCTTGTTTTTGCTAGTTTACTGCGGGGGTAAGCACCCCAAACTTTTAACACGTGTATTTAATTATGAAAAAAAAATTTAAAACCATTATGATACATATTTATAAAGTAAAGAGGTTTTTGTATTATACAAAAAAAATTATTAAATTTATCGATACAAATGAGACTAACATTAATTTAAACTAAACATACAAATTTTTCCTTTTAAAACAAAAAAATTTTATATTTTTTCATAAACCAGTAAAACATATATACCAGTAATAAATATACTTTAATTTTTGAGATAATGTTAGTAAAAAGTATATATATATAGAAAAATAATTTTTTTAATCATTTTCCAAACTTTCAGAGCAGACTGTATTCAAATGCTCAACTTCCGGAAACTCAGGCCCCAAGATCAACTTTTTGAAGGTCATTACATTCCAATCGTTCGAAAAAAGGGATTGCATCAGGCCTGAAGGTTCAATGACAAAAGGTGCACCCAAAAAAAAAATCGTGGTTCGCATTCTTTTAGAATCCTGGGAGGATTTTCTTGTTGCTGGGGTGTACAGAATACCCTTAGCGAGTGATCGTGGGTTAAGGCCAGATTACTGATGGGTAGGCTGCGGTAAGAAGACATGTTTGTTATGCATTAGCCTTGAAATTTTCGATAGTATGTTTGAGAGAGTATGAGAGTGTTCTGGAGTGTCTTGGGCCTTTATAGAGAGTCTGTGGATTTCCTCTTTTCATCTCTTTAAAGGAGGGATATGTTCCGCTTTGAAAAACAACACATGACGCAGAATCACCTCTGTTTGGACGTAGTTGGGATTATAATATATAGTATTATTAGTATTATTGATTTTAATACACTGTTATATTGTATGGTGGGGGAGGGGAGATGAAAATTATGATAGAATATTGGAGCGCAAATATTGAAAGTTTGAGTCACTGTATTAAACAAAATATCTATCTATTAAAACCTGAATTAAAAAAAACATTTCGCTGAATCCTACTAAATCAAATCAAATTTTATATGCGTATGATAAATATTTCTATTTCTTACTTAAATAAAACTCCAAATCTCCAAATTATAACTTGCCTCTTTTGAAGTACAAAGAAAGTTTAAAAATAAACTTTTACGCCCAAAGAAAACATTTATTGAGTATTTTTATTCTATCGTCTCTTGAAAGACTCAGTTTAATTTACTCGATCTCTCCAATAAGTTACGGGCAGCATCTCAATATTAAATACTTTTTTTTTCTTCCACTTTTGAAAGAAAAAAATTAGAGGAAGACAAAATACGTTCCCATCGATTTCACTGTCATCAAAACTTGCGGTTCCACCTTGTTATTAGAGAAACCAAAGACAATGAAAATTGCAATTTCAAAATATTATGACATTGCGTTTAAATAACATGTCAGGAACAGTCCCTATTTTTCCCTTAACGTATGTGGCTAAATATCAATTTTCCTTTTGTTAGATGGACGTGTTGCTTTGAGAGAGAAACTTGAAAAACGCATTACAAGTAAATTCATTCAATACACAGACAATTTGAAGTAAAAAAATTAAAATGGAAGAGCTACATTTAATTTGTTTTCCTAATTAGCTGCAATGAATAGGAGTCTTATAAATTCATTATCCCCGGATGTTAATTGATAGCTTCATTTGTGAAATAATTATATAAAAGGAAAGATAATAATCTTTATTTTTATCTCAATGCTCATGGGGAAGCCTTTAAATAGTGTTTGTTCATTAAATTAAATGTCTCTTTAACATGTCGGATGGAACGATTAGAGAAGGAAATGGACCTTTTCAGTTTATTGATGTCGCTTTAGATGACGTTAAAGAGAGTTTGGATTCATAATTAAAGAATAAGTTTTAAAAGATTTAACTTAAATAGAAAGAATGCAAATTGTGTTTTTATTAAGAGGCTTTTAATTAACGCTGAGTTTTGCTTTGAAATGTTTTTCACTGTTTAAATAACTCAGCGAATTCTCAATATGGCAATTAAAAGCTGTCGTAATGAGCTTATATATATATATGTCGCAGGGAAATGGCGAAATTAGGTATTTCATCAAATGCCTAAAGGAGATGACCACTTGACGGTAGATGTTAAATTAACGTCTATTCCATGTAACTTCCTGATGAAAGTAAGTGACTTTATCATATCCCTGAACAGTTTCAATGAAATGATGAAATGAACTAGTCAGGATTTGCATTGGAAAAATGTTATACCGGGGTGTGGGGGAGACACCTGGGGAGTTGAGTTCTTGTACATCCTAATCATTCAGGTATTAATATCGATCCCCTAAATATTAAACCCATTTTTAAAAATGTAAAATATAGGGATTGATATTTTAGCGCGTAAGCAACCGACAGGAAAGATGTTATACGTCAAAAAATACCAGCCTAATTTTCTAATTTTTTGTTAATTAGTTTCGAATGAATAATTTGTATTTCATTGACTTCTGTTGTTTTACTTACTCCGTTTAATAATGCACCCTATTTTTAAATTAACACTTTTAAATTGACAATATTATTTCATCATTTAACTGAAACAGCTTAGAGATTCGTCCAAATTCACTACTTTTATCAGGGAAATCACCTTGAGGAGATGTTCTTTTAAGATCTACCGTCATGTGATCATCTCCCTTAGGGATTTGATATGAGATTCCTAATTTCATCATTTTCCTGCGACATATATACTCTGTCTCCAAAAAATATATATGCTCTCAAAAGAGAAAGGATCTACTACCACGAAACTTAACATGTATGAAATGTAAGGGGAGATAAGCAAATGATTAAAAATTCAAAAGAATATATTGTTTTATGAAAAATGTTACAAATCATTAGGTTAAAAAAAAATCCACTGCTGGTATCTATAAAAGTCAAAATACGGCGTAGCATCGAATCAAAGAGGTCGCCAATGATCTCCTGGGGAAGATCATGCCATAATCTTTGCATTTGGACAGTTAATTTACCAGTATTCCGAGATGGCTGTTGTTGCTTTAAAAGCACGTACCAGACGTCTGTATTGTCGAGAGGTCTGGAGAACTGGCAGGCCAAGGAAGTACGTCATATCCTTAAAGCAGTGCTTCTCAAAGTTTCAATATTCGCGACCCAATATTCAATCATGATTTTCATCTCCCCTACAATAACAATGTATTTAATTCAATAATACTATGATTCGACGCTAAAACTACGATACTACCTTAACCTTTTAAGTGCCACCGGCGTATATAAACGTCTAGCTCACTCAGCGTTAACTTCCCTGGTCGTATATATACGTCTTTCCAAAGTACGGTCTTTTCTCTGCGCTGCCGTGCATAAAATTATTCCGAAGGCTTTGGAATGCAATAAAAGGATCTTGACAATGTTTAAGAAGAATGTACTTATTTCAGAATATTTGTGCTTCTTTATTCCTCCACCCCTTCAATACATCACATAAATGCGCCTACGAGGTAAATGGTTGGCATTGGGAAGTGAATGACGTTACTTTTAATCGGCAGTTAAGGGATCAATTATAAACCTTACAAATTATAAAGATAAGTGTTAATTTTTGCATATAATTTTTTATGTATGACCTAATTTTTTATGTCCTATGGGGCCACTGGTAATTATTAAAGTTGTTCTTAACTTAGTATTGTTAAATTAATTTTAAAATACATTATGTAGCACTGATACATTTATAAGTATAATATATCAGTGTAAATGTGTATTTTAACTTTTATTATGTCAGAATGCATTTTGTTTGTCTACTTTCAGTAAATAAATAATTTTTTTAAATAATTTTTTAATTTTGACTTTTCAATATGCTCGTGCCCCCCTCGTTGAGTAATCACGCCCCCCAAGGGTGGCGCGCCCCACAGTTTGAGAAATACTGCCTTAAAGACATGTTGTAAGAGTCGCGAAGTCTGTGAACAAGCGTTGCCTTGCTGATAAATAGCACCTAGGCCACTTGATAGCATTTATTTTTATTTATCAAATGTCAGGCCATTGACTATCAGTTCATTAGGCAACGCGAGCTCTCCAATATTTCTTCACAATACAGTCCAAACTCTTAAGTTCAGAGCACACGCCTAGATCAGAAGCGTCCATGACTTGTCCAGAAGCACACAAAACACAAAAGGGGGAGTCAGTCAGATTAAAACGATACAGCTGAGCCAAAAGGCAGTCATGTCCAGTCAATAGTCTAAACTCAGCCACAGCAGCAGCACGAAGAGAGTTCGAGACAAAATTATGTTTTATTAGCACCCTCCATGATTTATTTTTGTCAGCACTGGTAGCGGCATCTCGAAAGAGCGACAATAGCTATCGCAGATTTAGCATTACCCAGGGTGCACCACGAGGAGGCCTGCTACGTTACACCCCGCGACTCGACAGCATAGGCAATAAAACTAGCGTTAAAATCTCGTCCATGTAACTGTGTGCGATCAAAGTGCGTTGAAAGACGATTAGAAGTGATCTTGTGTCCAAACTAATCACTCCCCAAAGTGTTACACCATATGTAATTGGCGTATGCCTTTCGATAACAAATGTTGGATCGGAACGGTGGCCTATCCACCTCCCCACGCGTATGCGTAGGCCATCAGCATTAAAGCAGAATCATGGTTAATCGCTGAAGATCACACGCCTTCAGTCAATCACATTCCAGCTCTTGCCCGAGGTTGGCAAAAATCCATTCGACATCGCTTATGATGGGGTGATTGGTAGGCATATTAATAGTCGTCGGCTTCTGATACCCCCTATGTAGACCAGTCATCTCCGAATGGTTTCCATTGATACCATTGGTTGTCCGGAAGGTGGTAAACGGAATCGAAACTATTCTAGGGACGTTTTTAGAGGACATGGCCACTCTTATGATTACGCATTCATTGAGCGAATTTGTGTTCCTGGAATGCCCTGACTGTCAACGATGGTAGACTATCCCTTCCGTTGTCCATTGTTGCCCATACCGAGCTACTACCATATCGCTCTGAGGGGGTGCCAGCTCAGGTGTCGTCCACGTCCCTTGACCATGGTTCAAAATTACGTGGTCCGTCACCAAAAGCCCTCGTGTAGCTGAACAGTGCGACGTTAATATTCAATCAATCAATCAATCAACCATATCGCTCTAACCGAGGTGGCCAATGTTACCTCTGTTCGAACAACCTGCTTCTCGGAGCACTACTATACGCCCCCCTCGAGGTCTGACAATTGTTTGTGCTGTCGTCTCTTAGGCATCTCTAATCACAATGCCGTCCATCCAAGCCGACAAACTTATTTGAATAACCATATAGCATGAGCAATCTTGCTTTTACACTCTCCCAGCTACACAAGTCATATGCGTCTACCGCGCTTACTTGGCCGCGATAGCCTAGTGGTCAAGGTATCTGTTCGTGGCTGGCACGTCACGAGTTCGAGCCCAGTATCACTAACGACCCACCGTGTAGGGGAGGGATGCACGTTAAATCTGTCAAGAGCTCAAACGTCCTCCCGTTGGTGTGGTGTGGTAATTAGGAGATGGGGTGCCAGCTCAGGTGTCGTCCACGTCACTTGACTGTGATTCAAAATTACGGGGTCCGTCGCCAAAAGCCCTCGTGTAGCTGAACAGTGCGACGTTAATATTCACTCACTACCGCGGTCACCCTTATCTCATTGGCGTCGAAATTATACCATTTGTATTTCTCTTACCAGACTATTCGTGCCAAATATCGTGATAGTAGCTCAATTTCTTCTGGGTGCATATTTTATTTATTTATTTTTTTATTTATTTATTTTGTAAAACAGTGTATATGTCGCAGGGAAATGGGAAACAATTAAATTAGGGATTTCATCAATTCTCTGAGATGATCAATTCACGCTGGATATTAAATTAAGAACTCTGTAGGGTGATTTCCCTAAGGAAAGTAAATGATTTGATCAAATCCTTAACCTGTTTCAGTGAAATGATGAAATAATATTGTCAAGAGTTTAAAAAGGGTCATTTAGCAAATAGGGTGCATTCTTAAATGTAGAGTAATTATTACAAAAATAATCATTGAATTACAAATTATTTTTCTTAGAAATTGACAAAATAATTAGATAATAAAGCTGTTATTTTTTTTTTAAAAAAAAAAGGATATTTGTAGTAGAATTTGAAATATTTTTTTAATTATACATTAATGTAGTACTTCTGAAATATCCTGCTTTATTTGTAACAATTTTTTTTCAATTATTATTTCCCTTTTTAAAATAGCTTTTTTTAATTCATACTATTAGCACGCACTGTCTATATATTTATTTATTTATATATTTGTATATTTATTTATTTATCTTGGTGGAATTTTCAATCGTTAATAAAATACATTTTAAAGCGCGGAATCGAGCTGAAATTTTATATACAGGATCATTTTGGATGACAATACAATAATTTAATTATAATTAATAAAAATTAATTGAGATTAAAACTAATTTTTAAAGAATTACAAATACAGCCACGTTGACGACTTAGCGACCCTTTTGGCGACTTGTGTCAAAACTTGAAAAGGTTTTTTTCTCACGTGTTAAAGCATTCAGTTGGACTGAAATTAAAAGGACAATACGATACTTTAATGATAATTAAAGAAAATTACCACTTAATGTTGTGATTCTGTACTATGTATATACATATTTATATTAATTGTGACTATTTAATAAAAAGAAGCTAAAATAAAACTTTTCTTTGTTGATCTAAGTAGGAATTGACTTAAAATTTTGTTTTTATATTATTTAGAATTTAAACTTTATTTGGAGCTATAATGACCCAAACGATTTACCGAGAAACAAAACATTGCATTAAATTTCCGTGAAAAATCCAGGAAAGTTGATTCGCCAACACAAGATTTTATTTAATTGGTTAATTTTAATTCATCTCAATCCTAAAGACTACTTGTGTTTCTTTAGTCGCGGTTTTTGATGAATAACTTCCGAGTTTGTAAACATATTTAATATTCGTAAACTGATCTAAAATCTACATGAAATTGCGAACAAAATGATACAAAAAACATTTGCTTTATTTAATTATTAGTTGAAAAATGTAAGAAAAACAAAGAAAATTCTTCATTTTTGTTAGTAACGCAGTATTTTTCAATAGTATAATAGGTATGTTTAAGCACAGAACTTGAGGTAGAGCAAAATGTCTTCAAATTTATTCCATTCCCTTACTATTAGCTCATGATCTATATATATATATATATATATATATATATATATATATATATATATATATATATTTATCTTGGTGGAATTTTCAATCGATAATAAAATACATTTTAAAGCGCTCAATTAAGCTGAAATTTTATGTACATGATTATTTTGGATGACAATACAGTAATTTAATTATAATTGATTAAATCTAATTATTCAAAGAATTACCAATACAGCTACTTTGGCATCATTGTTGGTGATTTAGTGAACATTTTGCAACTTGTGTCAAAACTTGAAAAGATTCTTTTTTTCTCACGTGTCTATTTTATACATATTTCTGTACAATAATTAGTTTATTCTCGTGCCTTTTACCAACGCCATCGACTGTATTTAGCTTTTGCAATTTTTCCAAAGAAAATTGGAAATTTTACTTCTAAAAAGAATTATAAATGTAAAGTAAGTGTTTTATGAGCGTTTATACATACAAATTTTTTCTAATTTAATCCCTTCATTTACACTAAAAATATTATTCTAAGACTGTTTGAAAAATGTTTTAGAATTGAAAAAAAAGCCAAAAACTGGCATTAAAAATTCATTTTTTCAATTCCTACTATTAGCTCACTCTCTCTATACATATTTATATATTTATTTATTATGTTCAAATTTTCAATCGTAATAAAATAATTTCTATGAATCCAATCAAGTTCAAATAATTTTTTTAAACTTGTAGTGGATGACACTTGATGTTAATACAGCTTTTTCAAATAATATTTAATTTAATTTAACTAATTACTGGTGTCTGACGCCATCTTTGATTCATCTCTATTGTTGTAGCAATGTGTAATTGTTAAAACAAACACAAAAGTTGGTGCCGAAAATCTGTTTTTCAGCCAAACTAGACGAACCGGGTTTGCATTGTTACAACAAGGCAGACAAATCATATTCTTTTTCCAATTTCTACTATTAGTTCACTCTCTCCATTTTTATATATACATGTATCTTATTCAAATTTTCAATCGTTAATAAAATACTTTCTATTAATCCATTTAAAGTAGGAATTGACTTAAAAAAAATTTTTTTATATTACTTGTTTACTATCAAAAAGCTTTTTTTTTATCTATAAAGAGGACGTGGTCGAATTCCCTAATTTGTTTACATTTTTCAAGTGAAGTTTTATCCAGGTTCTAATTTTCAGGCATACAAAAGTGATATATCATTCGAAAGATAATAATTCAAAGAATATAATTAAATTAAACTAAAAAAAAATGATATTTAGGTCATTTTGTATTGGTGTGTTACGTCAGAAGCCCGGCACTGCCTGGCACGGACGAGAAGGGGGAGGTAAAAGGGAGTGGTAACAAGAGAAAACAGAGCTCTACAAATGCTGACTTGTTCATTTCATCATTTCACCAAAACAATTCAGGGATTAGATCAAATTTCTAACTTACATCAAGGAAATGACCTCAAAGAGACGTTATTTGAGCATCTTGCGTGAATTGATCATCTCCCTTAGGTATTTGATAAAATCCGTAATTTCATCATTTTCCTGCGACATATAAAGGAGTAAAGCGACTTACTCATTCACTCACTCTCTCATCACATCTCTAAAACTATTAGACCTTCTGACTTGATAATGTGTGGACATAGAGTAGATTGAGTTTTTCAGAAGTCAACTCCCAAAGGGGGTTGTGAGGGGTTAAGGAACATTATTGTTAAATATAATCCGGTTTTTGAGCTTTTAGGCGTAAAGGCTTAAAATTTGGTAGTCTTGTTCATATCATGGAGTAGAGATCAGTCGCAAAAGAGGGGGGGCAAAATCGACCACCAAGGAGCATAGAGAGGGATTCAAGACTTTCGGTTCACCATATATTTATCGTCCCGAGTAATGTTTTATCTCTTACTTTTCACAGATTTCACATAATTTTACTTTTAATATAATATTTTTTTTAAAAAAATTCCTGAATAAAAATATAAATTTTAATTTGAATGTCGTCTTTAAAAATATTGCGTAATACTTGACTTAATTGAAACTTTGCAAAAATATGTATATATTTCAAGAGAATAAAGGAAAAATTGAATGAACATATCTGAGTCTTCATTATTTAGCGTAAAAAAATGCCTTTGTGTATCGCCTCAGAAATGTATATGCCCCCATTTTTTTGGAACTCGAGAAAGTTGAATTCATTAGTGGGAATGTTTCAATTGTTTTAGATTAAATAATTCCTTTTTTTTCTGAACACCAGACATCTAATATACGTATTTGTAATTCATAAAAATGACTTAGATCAATCAGCAACGAATTTTGGTTTTAATTTATTTTTGCGAAACTGGTGTCTTAAAATAATTGTTGAAAAGAACATTTACTGCTTAAGAATTGATTAAAATAGGATAATAATTTATCATTACTATTACACTTTTTCTAATTATTAAATCTAGGTGTAATGAATTGTTTGCATGCTCCACATGTACTTTTATGAAAACAATCATCCCCTTATTTTAAATTGAAAATCTATTGTTGTAAAGTAGTTATTTCTTGGTATGGAAGTTGCAATTGAAATGTTAATTTATCTCTATATATAAAAAAGTTTTTCATGGTGCTATAGTAAATTTACTTATACGTAAGGAATAACTTGTAAATATTAGTCGTGAAAAGCTTGGCTTAACTGAGGAGAAGCACCAAGGACGATTTGGCTAGAGGGTCCCCCTACCTCCCGGCGATTTTTCAAAAAATCCCCTTACGTCATAGATCACGATTTGTAGATTTCTTCATTAAGGTATCTGACTACGTTCGTAACCGTCATTTTAAAAAGGCACATAAATGGATAATTTTCATGATATTTAGTGTCACTTAGATTAGAATGCATTTAAAAAATTGCTTTAAGGACATTTTGACAAAAAAAAATTATTTAAATACCATATTTCGGCAAAAAATTAACTAAGAATAACCTTTTTTCAAAATGTTCTCCTTTTATAAGAAATGCTTCTAAAATAATATTTTGTGTGTGTGCTTATATAAAGTAAAGATTTCTCCAGAGAGTCTGAACTATATATATATTTTTTTTTTTTTGAAAATTCACATTATTTTCAGTTACAATCAATTGAAATAATTATCGACGTTTTTCAAAATTTTCCCCTGTTGTCGTAAAACATG
Organism: Trichonephila inaurata madagascariensis; assembly: GCA_019973955.1. Taxonomy (NCBI): domain Eukaryota; kingdom Metazoa; phylum Arthropoda; class Arachnida; order Araneae; family Nephilidae; genus Trichonephila; species Trichonephila inaurata. The sequence goes on from BMAV01027026.1 coordinate 45,746, forward strand.
GATAACCCCACTTCTAAGTTATATACTTAAAAATGCAGTTGAGCCTTCTGTACAGAGGTTCAGAACTATATACAGACAAAATATTATTATAATAGAAGCAATTTTCACAAAAGGAGAACATTTTGAAAAAAGGTTATTCTAAGTTAATTTTTAGCCGAAATATATATATTGTATTTAAATAATTTCTTTTGTTAAAATGTTCTTAAAACATTTTTACGCATGCATTTTAATCTAAGTAACACTAAATATCACGAAATTTATCCATTTATGCGCCTTTTTAAAATCACTGTTCCGAACGTAGTCGGATACCTTAAGATATCCGACTACGTGCGACAACTTTATTTTTTTAAAAAAATTGAGATATTTTTGGATTTTTTGATGGTTTTTATATTTATTTAGTACATTTTTTAAAAAAATATGCTAAAATTAAGAGGAGAAAAAGAAATTATTTTTACTAAAATAGGAAAAAATAGTAAAAATTGACAAAATTACATAAACAAGGCTCAGTCTGTACAAAAAGTTTATGAACAAGCTTATATTTTTCAGTTTTGATCTATTGCTTTGTTATACATTTTTGAAATGACCTTCAGGATAAGACGATTTTAATTTTTTTAATAACTAAAGCACTTTATCTTAGTTATTATATGAACATGCTTAAGAAAATAGTTATTATATTCACATAAGTGACTGTACATTTTGTAATAAAACAGTGCTTGATAAATCTGAAGGAAACGCTTCTACTATGTTGCAAAACATACACAAAAAATTTCAGTTAATTATTTTCGAAACTTTTTGAGCGAACGCTGTCTTCTCTCTCGTTAGAGCATTTAAAAAAACACACACATATTTCGAGTAAACTGCATTTTAAAGTATGACATATTGTTTGAATTCGTGGCATCTGCTTTCACACTTAAACACTTGTAGTTTTTGTTCCAGTGAATGGAAAATAATAAACTTGGTATTTTTTATATAGCTAGCAAGATGGCCCTTTTCATAAAATCACAAAAAAAATTGTCAATTTTTGCGTAGTCGGATACCTTAGCACTTTTAGGTGACACAGATACTTTAAAACTTTTAATTTCTTTAAAAAAATTTAATTTACATTGGAAACATATTGTATTAATGCCAATATTATCGGGCCTTTGATAAATCTTATTACATATTTTTAAAATAAACGTGCTAAAATGTGAGCTGGCCTCATTATTAACATGATATTTCAACAGTATTTAAGAAATGGTCAATATTCGAAGTAAAGAAGTCCTAATTAACTTTATTCTCATTCAGACTAAATATTAAATGACACAAAAAGGAATTATTTCATTTAATACCTCTAATTGATTTATTGAATTCAAACTTCTAAAAAAAACTTTCTGCATTAAATGCGTTTAAAGCACTCAGCCGAAGAGACTTAAAACAAAATATTAAAATAAATCACCATTTTTAAGAAGAAAAAAAGAAATTAAGTTTAAAATATAGTTGTGCAGTTGTATTAACGAAAGCGGAAAAAATCTTTTAAAAAAAACAGGGAATTTAATACCTTATCTGCATCTTTTTTCTCTGACAACTTATTAATCATCTGGCTGGAGCTGCAGCGTTAAGAGATTGCCTTTTCTTTTCATTTGCTTCGAGTTTTAACGAATCCCAAAAAAGGAAGAATTTTTGAATAGCTTTGATATCTAAACTGTGAACCCGAGAAAATAATATCGTCGAATTCGAAAAGCAGTACCGCATCTGATGTATTAAAAGTGCAGGCTATTTCCTTTTCAGTATGCACTTGAGAAAAGGGGGATGCGGAAGATTTTTCATTTTTACATTAAGGTGAAACTTTTCGGAAATGTTAAAAAGTTTTAAAATTCCCGGATGATTTATGGCAAGTTTTGTTCTAATGTGTGGTTTCTGAATCACTGGATATACGCCTTTTTCTCTTAATACTTGAAAGACCATTATGTGAAAAATGATTCCAAAGACATAGCTTTTCGCCTGTCGAGATTTCAAAGTTAAATTTGTTAGATGAACAATGTAATGAAAGGAGAAAGGACATGTCGGGAAGGAGGCTCTGATGCTCTTTTTTTTTCCAGTTTCATTATTTAAAAATAATTTCTTTCGTTGTTCTTTAGAATCCGAATTTAACTCTCTGCGTAATGTCAAAAAGCGAAGTGTCACACCTTCGCCAGAAACCATTTTTAAATCTCTTGAATATATTTTCTTAAAATATTAAACGTTATCAATATATACATGAAAAATTTGTAATATTTAATCACAAATTGTTCTAACAAAGATATCGTTTAAATAAACTAAAAAAAATCACACAAATGTAATAACTGTTTCTTTTATATCATCAAGATAGATGTCTTATTTTATAATCAATCATCATTTGGCGTATTTCGAATAAGATTTATATTCTTTAAATAATTTATTATATAATATACATTTTTAAAACTGAATCAACATTATAAGTTTTCCGAAAATAACACAAAGGTCTTTATGTTGGTCATTCCCCATTGATTGGAAAATTTGAAATCCATCAAACAGTCGATGATTAAGAAAACTTTACATTTTTCTACTTTCACAAAATAAAACGATATCTGAAGTTGAAAATGTAAGAGTTTTAACAATTGAATTTGAAATATTGAAAATTTCATTTATAAATTTCATTTTTTTGGAACGTAAACAGTTTATTAAATTTTCAACAGTTTCAGTTTTATTTATGAAGCATTTTTCGACACATTGTATTAATTTTTTTCACAAACAAATGTGTATATAAATGATCAAATTTTGATTTATTTTATTTCGTCATTTGTCGATCTTATTCCAAGTAGGTACGAATAATTCCCTATTGTCGTAAATTATCATGCAAAGCCTTCCTATTTTTAAATATTTTATATGTGTATAAAAATCAACCCTTTTTTTTAATAGCTAACTACCTTTACTTGAAGAATAATCGTTAAAAACTGTACATGAAATCACATCCAAACTCCTAATCATTTCACTAAGAGAAAGTTAACCAAGCTTATTAATTTATATTAAAATATAAGAAAAACGTAATGGATACTTTTTTCTCAGAAATTCGTGTTATTCGTTCTGAAGTATGTGAGCATCGAGTGAACTCTGCATTTCCAAATTTCATTATATAATTATTGATAGAGTTTTGTCGCTGGTGTTACCTCTAAAAGGGCTGATAATATAAACAATTTTCAAAACAGGTATAACCTTTTTAAATTTAAATTAAAGAATTGAATCTTTACACATTATTTACAAAAAGAAAGTGTAATCGTTATGCAAAAATGTTTAAAGTATAATCGTGATTTTAAAAATTATAAGCATACAGAAATAAGAAACATTTCTATAAGAAATATAATTAAGTTTTACGTTGTGCGCATGCTATTTTCTAAAATAAAAGCTTCAATTACTAGCTATAAGTTGATTTATAAAGTTAAAAGTATACTTATTACACTGTAGTATTTTTATATAAATAGAATAATAAATTATATTTTTAAAAATAATAAAATTAAATTTTCAAATATTTTTTTAAAAATGTCAATATTTTTCAAATTTTTTAAATTTCAATATTTTTAAATTTTTTTTAATTTGAAAATTTTTTCGTGGCCTTAAATTTTGAATATTTTCAAAGAAAATTTCAAAAATTTCAATATTTTTCAAATATTTTGAAATATAAAAGATATATTATTCTTAAATGATGTAGGGTTTAAAAAATATGATACATTTTATAATTCTATAAAGTTTTATGCTACATCAGAGGCTACTATTTTAGGAAATAGCGTGCGCAAAGCAAAAATTACTTGCAGAATTGTTTCTTATTTTCATATGCTTATAATTTTTAAAATTATTATTATATTTCAAACATTTTGTACTTTTTGAAGCATAACTCTTTTGTAAATAATGTAAAAGATCTTCGAATTATTTATTTAAATTTGAAAGAATTACCTGTTTGAAAAATTCTTTTTATATTTTCAGCCCTCTAGAGTAGAAGCTTTCTAATTTCTGAGACTTCTTAATGTTTACAGCTGGAAACAATTTTGGCTTTTACGACAGAAATCAATTATTTTTCCAAATTTTGATGTTTAATTAAATCCACCTTCTGAAAATCATTTTGCCGTTATGGCCTAGTAGTCAAGATCACGGACTCGTGGCTGGTGGATCATGTGTTCAGGCACAGTGCCGCTGAAGACCCGCCATGTTGACAGCGGCTGCAACACCCAACCCAAGTCCAGGATTCCCAAACTGTCCCCCTCCCCTGCTGGGTGCGGGTGTGGGTGAAGCTTAGGAGAGTGGGAACCAGCTCAGGTGACGTCCTAATCACTTGACAATGGTTCAAAATTAAGAGGTTCGTTGCCAATAGTCCACGTTCAACTTCATAGTGCAACGTTAATCTCTCTGAAAATCATTTTATTCTGTAGCCAAACAACGAGTTACTACATAATAGAACTTTCTGACGGTCTACTTATATGAGCAAGTGTTTTTGTGTTTCTTAAAAGAGGATTTCTTCTATTCATACTTCGGACAATAATCAGAAAGATAAACTCTTAAAACGTTATATAATCGATCTAAGTAAAGATAAAATTGATTTATTATCATATTAACATTTTAAACCCATATATATGAATAGCATTATTTTTTTTTGCCTTCGTTTTAATAATAGTTTAATATTATTATAAGATAAATTCTTGTAGAATTATCTTTAAAATATTTCAGATTTATTGTAGAGAATAAATTTGTGCTAAAAGATATAAATGGTTGACCTCTCAAATCAGCTCAATTACTATAAGTTGTAAATTTATTGTGAAATGTTGAATGTTTAACAATATTATTTAAAAATTCTTGAAACGGATATTAGTAATTTTTATTTTGCTTATTATTTTAAGTTCATGGTTCAATTTTTGGAATCATTTCGCCAAACTGAAACATCTTTAATCAATAATTTTAAAAAGTTGTCTTAAAAACGAGAAAGTTTATCTTTCAAAGATACATAAATAACAAAGGAACTAAATATTATTAACAGCAATGATTCTTATAAAATGCTTAAAATATACTGCCTTTTTTTTATTAGCTTCCATTTTTATTAAAAGACCAAAAGCATGATTTTTTGTTGCCTAACATTTAAATCAAATCACTGAGGAATATCATAATTAACTTTAACTAGAAATGTGGTTGAAAAAATGTTGGACATATTTCGAGAAACATGAAGCAACGAACTATAGTGCATTAAATTTATCATTTTTTGAATCCCACGTGAATTTTGCTTCCGAGGGAGAATCTTAATTACTTGTCACTAACCTAATTGCATTCGCTAATGGGATTCCAAAAAACTATTTGGGATTATAGAGGAAATTTCCAGTTTTATCTTCTTTTGTAAAGTTTCCAATTTCTCTGCAAAATGTTAAATACTTCCACATTGTGGTAATGTACAAATACCAGAATCGGTTACAGATTTTAATGAAAGTCTTAATGGTGCGAAGTTTCCAGGTCATGTTTTTCTCCGACGTTTATAAATTTCAGTGTGTTTTTTTTTAATATAGTAATAAATTTCATTTAATTTTCATAACTTTTATATAATTGTTTAGTTCGACTACGTTCGAACCGTGATTTTAAAGACATAAATCGTGATACTTTTCATGATAGCTTAGTGTCACTAGTTTAGAATACATGCATGTGTTCTTTTGGCGACATGGATAAAATATTTAAATAATATTTAGACATCAAAAATTAACTTGTAATAATTTTTTCTCAGGTCAGCCTCTTTTTGTGAAACATGTTTATTGGTTAATATATAGCTCTCGCACTCTGGTGTACGACTCAACTAAGAATTTTAAAAAATTTCCATTATTTTCAGAGTTACACAATTGAAATAATTATTTCCATGTGTTTCTTTTTTTCTTGTGTACCCTTTCCTCTGTTGTCGTAAAGTAACATGTATAATCCTAATTTCGAAGTTATATATTTCAGTGTGGACCTCTAGTTGAGCCCTCTGTAGAGAGGGCTTAGCTGCTATGCAGGCAAAAATATATTAATACACAGGAAGCTTATTTTTCATTAAAGAGAATTATTTTGAAAAAATTATCTTCTAAATTACTTTTTGGCCAAAATATTGTATTTAAATAATTTTTTTGGTCAAAATGTCCTTAAAACAATTGTATACATGATTACAATCTGCGACACTAAATATCCTGAAAGTTATCCATTTACTAAAACACGGTTCCGAACGTAAGTCGGATACCTTAAAAGCAGAATATTGAAATTTTTTAGCCCTTTATCTACCGAATATATTTACTGCGGGTTTTTTCATGCAATACTTTTTATTTTGAATCCCTCATTAAAATTAAAAAATATACATAAACAACAAAATACTCAACTTTTGGGAAATTTAAGTTAGATCGAATTAATAAATTAAAGATATTCAACTGTAAAATTAATTATACACACTGTTCACTTAAAATAAATAGTCAACTATTTCTGGTTGCTCCTTTCATTAACATACAAAAGAATAAGACATCGGGCTTCGGACATTTCAATCCAGTTTTTTCAGAACAAAATGACAATCTTCGCAATCAGCTCAAAACGCAATTTCTAAGAAAACTATTCGCCTTCCGATAAAATACCATCGAGTAAACTTCCGTAAGTTTCATATATCTCTTGAAGAGTGTCTTTAAAAGAATATACCTGCTAAGTATCGTCAGAGTATTCGTAAAAATGGTTATTCTATGTAATTTTAAAGTGAGCGGTAGTAGCAGAATACTAGAAATTTATTTAAGACGTTTGTGTACGTGTAGACTGCGCAGTATATGCTTAATTTTAACTCAGTTTTTCCTGTTTTTCTTTCTTTAACACTAAGCCATCATTCATTTTAACCAATTTTCAAAGTAAAAATAATATTAATTCATTTTTTTTACTATCGGTTAAAATCTAATGTCGGCCTAATGAGGCTTAAAAGTCTAATGCTTTATCTTTATTGTTTAATTTTTAGTTTAAAATATCCAATAAAATTTTTTTTATTTATCAGAGACAGAGATATGCAGAAAAGTAATAAAAATAAAAACCGCACACACACAGTAAAAAAGCACTTTAACAAAAATCACGTTTTCCATAATTTTAATGCAATGCAACATCAAAGACATTTTTTAGTTTTCTATGTACTCTTCATTTCTACTTAAGCATTGGAATAAAATATTTTAGCACTCATGAGGGTCTAATATAAAATTAACGTAAGCGCGCAGATGCACGTTTGAACGTGACAAAACATTTTGAATGTTTATGCCTTTCCCATCTCGTTATCTAGATCACTCAAAATAACATTTCTATCAAACCCACGTAATTTTGAGATACTTTATTCTTTCTTTTTTTGGAAAAAAAAAAAATGGCGTTGTGCGCAACAATGTCTACTGTTGTATTGATTTTCAATTTACTACTTTATCTTATAATGCAATTTTTTTTTTTATCACAAATCACCCCGCTCACAATCTTTTAAAAGCGCATTACTAAAACTCTCTTAAACCATTTCTACCATTATAGGGAAACAATTTCTCCTTCTTTTTTTTTATCTTTTTAACGTGTATTATTTACAGCAATAGAGAAGTGTTTCAACCCATCTAGTAAATGGAGATTTTATCTGAAAAAATATCTCTAATCAAGTATTCATAATCTTGGACCACACAGCTTTGAAAACGTAATTTTGAAAATTGATTACTCGAATCGCTTTTATTTGCTAGCGTAATACATTTTCTTCTAATTTTCTGTGTTTATGTTTATGCTCTTTAAGCTAGCAATTTTTATTGTTATATATTCCTTAAATGATGCGGTTATTTTATCTTCTTTTGGAAGGAGGGAAATTTTGATAACCTTCAATTTATATTAAGAGTTTTTAATAAATTAAAGCTTCCTCTTTAATTAAATTTTGTTTAAAATATTCATTTAATTGCAATCAAAGATTTTTTTGAAAAAAAAAAAGGTAAGGCATTAATATTGTTCTTAGTCTGAGTGTATTATCTTTTCGTAATTATTGTTTATTTAATAGTTTACTTCCTTAACAGTTCCATAATTACTTATTTAATAGTTTACTTCTTTAACAGTTCCATAATTACTTATTTAACAGTTCCATAATTACTTATTTAACAGTTTCATAATTATTTATTTTTAACGGTTTGCTTTTATTAACAGTTTAATAATTATTACTTATTTATCAATTTCCTAATTATTACTTGTTTATTAGTTTCATAATTATTACTTATTTATAAATTTTATAATTATTACTTATTTGACAGTTTCATAATTATTACTTATTTATCAATTCCATAAATATTACTTATTTATCAGTTTCATAATTATTACTTATTTATAAATTTTATAATTATTATTTATTTGACTTATAATTATTACTTATTGCCTGAATTTATAATTATTACTTATAATTATTACTTATTTATCAATTCCATAAATATTACTTATTTATCAGTTTCATAATTATTACTTATTTATCAGTTTCATAATTATTACTTATTTATCTCAGTTCCATAATTATTACTTATTTATCTCAGTTTCATAATTATTACTTATTTAACATTTTAATGTACGCTTTTAACAAATAGAATTAATCAAAAATAATAATCCCTTAATATGGAATCCCAATCGAGATTGCACAGTTAGCTCTGTCTAACGTCTCATTCAAGTTTTTTAAAAAAAAAATTAAATTCCGAGCAATATGCTGTATGAGTTTATAACAAAAAAAAAATATATTTTTAACAGGATCTGTGTATATCAGGAAAGATTGGATATACATTCAGAAATGAATTAAAAATAAGCAAAAATTTTCACTTACTGTTTTTTACGTTCTACAAAAAAATATTAAAATTTCTGCTTAATGAAAAGCGCAAACTACATGACCACTTGCAACGTCTCCTTTCAAAATGGTTTTCCTAAAAGAACAAGCGAAAGTTGTAGAAGGGTTTATAGAAGTTAAATCGGCAACCCAAGTACAACATGAAGAAGGCACTCCCCAACTGGATTCGGGAAGACAGAAAAAGTTCACACGGTGAAAATGGGTTCAATCATGTGGCCACCCTGATTTTAACATAACTTTTTGGAAATTTTGAAAGGATACGTGAAAAAACATTTTTTTTTACAATCTTCAATTAAATTCAAAAGTCGAATGACAGCAGCCGTTCAGATGTTGATCATGAAATGCTTCAAGGAATAAGGCCAGAAATTAGTATAGACTCGATGATTTACTCGCAATTATTAGTGCGTACATTGAAATTATTTGATGTAATTCCACTGGATGCAGTAAAGATTTAACTAGGGTAAAGAGAAAAATACTACTGGCGGGAAATTTTTGAAAACACTGACCGGTCATAAAAATTCAGAAGAAATGCTGACCACGCTCGTCCTTGAACGGAGGTAATACTATCATGTGGTTTTCAAATTACAACAAAAGAGACTAGGTTTTTTCAAAATTTTGGGATCCTAAACCCCCGCCCCATCCAACTTTTTATCAATTGCCCAATCGGCGACGCACCAGCGTAGTATTCACGCCCTTTTCAACAGCTTGCAGATGGGCACCTATCCATCTACAGTGGATCCTTCTGTGGGCCCTCCGTGAACGAAGTAGGGATGACCTTGAAAGAGGCTACCAGCGTCCTGGGATCCCGAAGACCACTTGGTCCCGTCTTGAGATCGCTCCGGGAAAAATTAAATGTAGAACCCCTGTACACCCATGGTACTTTCAAAAACCCCTGGGTCCCCATTCTTTTCAAAGGTTCCAGTCATATCAGACGGCATCCTGGATTTTTACCCGTCACCAATGCATGAATTTTGAAGGTGGAAAAAAAGCTCCCCAAATTTTACCAAATGAATCAGTCCTTTTTTCCTCACAAATTCCCCGAATGGGGGGGTTTGGGGGAGGAGGCTATTGCTTTCCCCCAGATGTTCTTAGACTTTGTACAGATTTATGGGCTCATGGATCTAATCTAGTTTCACTAGACCAGATGGGGATTAATCCCACCACCAACACATTGAAGTTATATAATAATACAATGTAAAAAACTTTGGCATTTCCTTTATGGAACTTAAAAAATACCGTAAGTTAATAGATTTACTTGTTTATTCGTCATTATTTGAAAGTGTAGCCATACTTTTCAACCACCGGTACATAATCCATTACTAATTCAATTCTCTTAAATTAACATCTATATATGATTGAAATATACATATTTTTGAAGTGATAATATAAGACTTGAATCTGCGTCATATCGAATGTTTTCATTAACATCAATACATTACTTCAAATATATAAAACGTATTTCTACGTGTGCAGTCGCAGTTGGTATTTGTAACTTTATTACTTACTTTACACTTAAATTTTTCACAGTAAAACAATTTAAGAGTTACTTTTATTATTTTAAATCGATTTTGGTGTCATATTAAGTGCTTCGAAAAATGTTAATAGTAATTTGAAGTACGTTTACTCATAAAACATGTAAACTAAATGATAGTTGTACATGATGTAAAATGCAAGAATTAATTTTAAACCATTTTGTTCTTATGTATATGGTTTTCCATATCATCTGGTTAATCCTAATGTGTATTAAGTATGATTTTTTTTTATCTTACATCATTATTAGAGGAATATCAACAACGAATTTTTATTTTTCTTATTATTTCATATATAAGAATCTTGCTAACTTGTAGAAAAGATCCTTTCGGATTTATTTCATTGATCAACTTCTATACACTTTGAAAAAAAAATACACTTAAATAAAAGATAAATTAAGTGCAAACCAACAAAATGAACTTTAATTTAAAATAAAGCTTATTCACATGAAATTCTTTTTTAAAGAGTTCGTAAATGTAAAATTTACTTTACTTAGGTTCCTTATTATATATTTTCAAATCCAGATAGAGATAATTTTTTATTCACTTTGGAGAATGTTTCATTCAATTCAATACTTATCTAAGCCGCTTTATTATATTAATCTGATCAGAGAAATATCAGAATTCATTGATAATTATATTTCTACAAGAACCATTTATTAGTTATCTTCTTCAAATGCCATGCTCCTTATTTTATAATTTTACATTTTTAAATCATAGCATAAAGATTTTGTAAATAAATTTTTGAATTAAAATTTTGAGATTTACTCTTTTAAACTCTTTACTTAACTGAAAATTTATCATTAAAAGGTTTTTAAAAGATTGCTCTAACGATGCGAGGTAATGAGTCTCTTTTGAATATATCTGTTATTTTTTTAAAATAACTTTGAAATTAATAATAGTAAGTATTTCATTTATGATTCCTTTAACGTAATTAAGGGAATATATATACAGATTCACAATTAGTTAAAAGAGAAAGATATATAAACATATAACCTAACTTACATATATGAAGTATTTATATATATACACACATATATATATATAAATATCAAGTATATATAAATGCATATATATACTCAAAGAAAAAAAATTTTAAAATGTGCTTTTTTTAATCTGTTAATTTTTAAATACATATATTAAACCTATCATTTAATTATCTAAATATATTTTTTTCTTACTGTCTTTCTTACTTTTGTCATAAGTATAAAATGTTTTCAAAACAAAAGTTGTTTTAAGAAAATAACATTTTCATTTTATTCCCATAGGAATTGTAATAAGACATATTAAACGCTACGTAAAAGTTAATAACGTTTGTTTGTTGGTCTTAGAGTTAATTATGTTTAATTAGCCCACACAACAATCTAATTGCTTACAATTTATAGATATAATTTTCAGCTATAATTTAAAATAATGTAACATCTTTTTACGGTACAAATTATTCCAATTAAGTTTTATGAATTAAATGTTTCTATTTCAGACTGTGCTCTAATTTAATTCAAACCAAAGAATTTTTTCCCATCGCACATATGTCTGAATAAATTGAAATCAACTAAAAGTAAATCACAATAATTAAATATATTAAGACTTATTTATTTTGATACAAATCCTTTTTTATTGCTAACGTAATAAATATAATTTCATATTTTTCTTTAGAATTATAGTTTTATTTTTTATGATTAGACTAAAGAGTAGCAATATGGTATTGTAATTGTTTATCCTGGAAATTAACATTTATTTAATGCGAAACAAAGATTATTGGTGATGATACTCTTTGTTTGGAACTAGTAGACAAGTGATTGTATGATTATGCTAATAACTTATTATCATAGCTACTCTGCGAGAGATTGTACTTCATATTTGAATTTAAGACGTAATGTCATTAATTCCACTTGAAGTTTTTGGAACTAAAAATCAAACCAATGACTCAACGTTGAGCTGCCTTAAGTATTAAGATATCATGCAGCTAAAATTGCAGTTGGAAATTTTTCTTATTATTGATCATTGATTTTTGTTGGCTTATTAACATGGGAGCAGGCGCGCACTCGATACTAACATCAATGGTCACTCGGGGTGACTCTGTCACCTCAATCCTTATTTTGTGATTATTTTTATTGTACATGATAAAAGTCGTAATTCCAGTGAATAAATTATTTGAGACTTACATAGTATATTTATCCACTTAAGGACTTTTCATTTTTTTTTTTTTGATAATTCGAGAAAAAATATCAATCAAACTGAACTAAAAGTTTCCAATGTGCGTGACTTTAATAAAAGTTATAAATCACAAACACTTTTCGCTAACATTATAGGAATGTTATTTGCAGACAAAACTGTAGTAATTTGTTCAAGTTATTGACGTTGTATTGTCCTTCGTTGATTGACAAATAGCATGCTGAACTTTTTCTTGCTTGTGTCTTTTTGACAAGGCGAGGTTGTCTTGTGGTAAGTGTGTTTTTATATCCGTTTTGGTGGAGTTCTTCAGGTAGCATTTGAAAATCTACCTTTCGCTTCAAACGTTTCATGTCCATCGCTTATCTCAAATTTACTTTCGCTATCATGATTAATATGCATTATTTAACCCTTGCTTCATCAGTTTCAACTTCCTTCATTAGAGTTCACAGATGCCCATTTCTTCTTTTATACTCTGCTCACTTACATTTATTAACCATAACTCAATGCAGCAATCAAAACCACTAAGTTGTTGTTAGGAGAGAATTACATGTTCATTAAAATATTTCAAACAAAGGTGTCGAGCGAATTAGTCAAAACAAGTATCTTACGATTGTAAAAAAACCCCTTTTGTCAATTCACTTCCCTTTAAATAAGGAGTTCTACAATTTTTTGCCCATTTCTTCTTTTATATACTCTGCTCTTTACATTGTCCCCGATCACCCAGTACCAATAAAACCCAAGTTGTTTTTAGGGTAGCATATTCAAAAAAATCTGTCGAAGCAAACTTTGTTGGTGAGTGGGTAGTTCGGGGGTCCAAACCAGGTGGCCTTAAGATTTGAAAAACGTGGCCCTTTCCCAAAAGGGAGGAACATTGACGAAACAAAAATATTTTAGTTCCCATCAGGACAATCATATAGCAGGATACTCTGTCAAGGTCATTGGTAACAAATAAAAACTAGATTTCCCAGAATTACCGATTTCGTGAGTCTGGGGGGACTCTGTGCCCCGCGTGACTGTTTCCAGGTCAACTATGTTTAACAAGTTAAAAAACTAATTTTTCTCACATAATTTCTATTAATAGAGTTTTCTATCATTCCCCTTAAATCCTTTAAATGGATAATCCTAAAATAGCCCTCATCACTGTAACACTTTTCAATGTATGAGTAGGGCCGTGGGTAGCCTAGTGGTTAGAGCCTCGGACTCCAGACCGGAAGGCCTGGGTTCGATGCCCGATGCCACCAAATACCCTCTCGAGTACACACGGAGTACGGGCTCGTTAAATCAGTGGTTCCGAAAGTCTTGTGGGCGGTCGCTACAGAAACCACAATGCAGGGGCTGGAGAATATTTCCGTCTCCTCCGGTTCCATTCCTAAATTGTGGAGGTGGAGATCGGTGGTTTCGCTATCTATCGTAAGCAACCTGTCTCACAGGCTCTGGCAACAGTCATTCCTTCCCTTGGGGAATTTCACCGAGCAAAATCGTACTGTCACCTGTATGGTGCTCATGGCTAAGACCAATGACAGGCGTACCTCTAGCCCCTTGCCACGATGAATTTCGTGAGTCTCGATCGACTTTATCAGACAGGTGGCATTAGTAACAACAACAACAATGTATGTGTATCATGATACCGATATCTTGAAACTTTTTGTAAAACTTAAGAATCCCAAAGACTATCTTCATAAGTGATCAAAATATCTCGAACAATTTAATATAAACGTACAAAATAAAGTAAAAAAAGATATAATTAATTTCTCCTTATATAAAATAAAAATATGAAGGGTGATTAAATTATGTAACTTACGCGTAACTTCGTGTATGTATTTTTTTAAACTTATTTTCCTGTAAGCAGAGAAAGGATTGTGAAATAGAAAAAAAAAAACTTGTAGGTTTTTATATAAATATCAGTTGTAAAAAAATCATTAACAAAACTCGATACCTAATCTAGACAGTTACTTTCTATATTATAAAATAATTTAATATTTTTTTATCATTTAGTCTACTTTTAACTTTTCGTTACGAAACCACTGCAGGAAATGCTTTAGAATTAAGTTAAATTAGAGTAATTTAAGGAATTTATATGTTAAGAAGTTTAAATGAAAACCATTCAATGTTTATTACATATTAGGGTGTATTTTTTACCAAAAAGGAAAAGGGGATGTAAGGCTTTACCATCAAAATATGTATGAATTTCTTGAAAATAAAAAGAAAAATTTCCTACTGATATTGTTTTCCAAACTTGATAATCATTGAATACTATGTACCTGTTTAGCCTCCCAATTCTATCATAAGTACCAGAATAATTATAATCGAGGGTTCTTATTAAGTAAAAATTTACATGCAATAAGAATTTGCAGAATTTTTATCCAAATTATAAACTAAATTAACTTGCGGTAATCTATATTCATAATTTATTAGTATTCAGTTTGGAACACTCAGTTATAAATATAACTTTTTACGAATTTTGTGCTCAAAATAATCCTTTTTAAATATTTTATTCTTTCAGATGGTGTTCTTCTCCCACTGAATCACCGTCAGAAGATAAATCACGGAGGGACGTTGACCATTCAAGGGGTACAGAGGTCAGCGGATCGGGGTGAATACAGTTGCTCTGTCAAAAACAGTGAAGGTCAAATGGCATCAGGAGCTACATATGTATCTGTTGTTGGTAAGCAGAATTCTTTTATGCCATGTTCTTGTTTTTAGTGTAACTTATTTAGCTGCAGCGTGAAGTTTTTCAACAGTTACTTCAGATAATAGGTGTGATGTTTTGACGGAAGTTGTTGGTGATGAGTCATCCACCATGACCTTGGGGGGGCTGTTTGGGGGCTGAGGGGGAAGAATTTAGTTTCCCGCCTACGGGTTCCGAGACTGCGTGTTGGCGTTAGACGACAGGGACAAAAAAGGAATCTCGATTTGTGTCAGTCGTTAAGTGCTTTAATTCCTATCCTTTATTGCTTGCGACTTACGAAAGAAAGGGTCACTGTATACCCCCTTCCTAGGGAAAATTGTTTTTGCTCTTGATAGACTTTGTGAGTGATATATAGAGAAGGCTTTTCCAACCATTACTGTAATTGATATACATCTTCAATTGGTTTCAGTATCGTTGGCGTTGTGAGCAGTTTATTATTGAGATGGCGGGTGTGTTTGAAGCGTGCATCGTTGTCATTTGAATCACGATCTTCAACTAATCCTCTTGGGGAATCTTTGGGATAGCATTCGCATTTCATTCACAGCCATCCCTCTCAAGAAGAAACCCTGATATGCAAATTAGTTAAAGTATATATAGTTAGAGAGAGAGAGTTTGATAATTGTAGGTCAGAAGAAGTGGGGCATCTGTGAATGCAGCGTTACTAAGATGAGATTTATGATTTACGCATCTTGACTTAAGGACGGAGTTTGGCTACTAGACTAAATTAGTGGATCAGGAATTAATAGGTTAGGATATGTTAAACTGATCTGATTACATGCGCTTATTCACTTAGGGTTGTTGCTTTCTTTATATCACTCCTAGGGCTTCCTTTTGTAGTTTACTTTTTTGCTAATTAATACAATTGAATAATAATAAATCATGGAGAGTTTTGGTCATGCTTCGTTCCCTCCCACATCTTTAGGTATACAGGACAATGAGGAAACGACTTCAGGGGAAGTGTTTACAATGGCCCCAAGTTGGGCGCCATAATAAGCGTACGTAATGAAATCAGTTTAACTTTAATCAATCCTAATCTATTAATTCCTGATCCACTAATTTAGTCTAGTAGCCAAACTCCGTCCTTAAGTCAAGATGCGTAAATCCTAAATCCCAAGTTAGTAACGCTGCATTTAGATACTCCGCTCCTTCTGACCTACAATTATCAAACTTAGCTTTATATACTCTAACTAATTTGCATATCAGGGTTTCTTATTGAGAGGGATGCTGTGAAATAAACGCGAATGCTAGCCCAAAGATTCCCCAACAGGATTAGTTGGTGGAGGTCGCGTAAAACCCGTCACATGCTTTTCAAGGAAATGCATAATTAAACTGTAGCATTAGGCGTCTGGGACACCACTTAAACAGAAACTATTGGTGACGAGTCGTCTATGATGACCTTGGAAGCTTTTTTTGGTGGGAGCAGGGGGACTTGAATTGCTGACCTCCGGGTACGGAGATTACTCCCTGCTCATGTTACACGACTGGGACGAAAAGGTACACTTATTCAGGCCAATTGTTGAATACTTTTATTCTTATCTGTTGTTGGTTGTGACTTGCGGAGGCTAAACCATTACCAGTTGTAACCAATTAACTTCCAAAGTTAATAAAAACCCACTACCTTTTTTCCTCGTAACACTTCCAAGAAACTTTACCAATTTTCGATCTCACCCGCTTGGGGTATATGCAAATTAGAATTGAGGGGTACCTCATTCGAGGTATAACTCAACGTTTTAAATGCAACAATTTTTATCTTACTGCAGCTATTGTCATTTAAAACCACGTTGCCTCAAGTGCGGTGAAGATCACTTAACCAAATATTGTAAGGTAAAAGAACGGCAAGAGAATCCCTTCTGCATTAATTGCCAGGTGTACGGGCATACCACCTGCACATGGCCCGTTCCCAAAACCGAAAAGGGAAACCCCCCTTTTTTCAAAAAACCCAAAAAAAATTCGATAGTAAAACACCATCGAAAGAGTTTCCTTCGCTGATGCCCCTCCAAAAGGCAACCCCAAAATTAATATCCCAGACGTAAAAATGTTTCCCCAGTAGACAAAGTCAACCCCAGATCATCCCCAAAAAGGGGCAATAATGCAATGAAAAAAAAAAATTAATAGACCATTCAAAATTATCCAAACTTGTGCAATTTTAGTTAAAATTTGATGGGCCTAACGGATTTAAAAGTTACTTTTCAGTTTTGTGTCACAGATTAGAAACATGATAAAATTTTTTAAGAACATATGACAAAAAATATTTAAATAATTTTTGGGTTTTAACTTTAAAAACCCTTTTTTTGGGTCACTTTTGTAAAAAGTTTTTTTAAATATTTGTTTTGCCGGACCTTCGTACAGAGGTCAACTAGAATGTTTGAAACGCATAATTTGGGAATTTTGGTTTATCCATGTTTTTTACAAAAACAGAAAGGAAAATTTTTAAAAAAATACGCCGATAATTATTTCAAATAGTTGTAACTCTGAAAATAATTTGAATTTTTTAAAAATTTAAGTGAGCTTTTCAGAGGTCGAGTTATTACAGGGAAAAAAATTAATATAATAGAACCATTTTTAAAAAAAAGAAATTTTAAAAAAAGGTTATTCAAAGTTAATTTTTTTCCCCAAAAAAGTGATTTAAATAATTTTTTGTCAAAATGTCCTTTAAAAATAGTTTATACATGTAGTCTAATCTAAGTGAAACTAAATATCATAAAAAGTATCCATTTACGCGCTTTTTCAAAATCACGGTTCCGAACGTAGTCGAATACCTTAATAGAATTTCTCCCAGCTCTTAAAGCCACTGATGATTACAAGCAGCAAGCTTTCCTTATTTTGGAATCCCTTTTAGAAAATTAATTTTATTAACTTCTAAATATTTCTACATTATATATTTCCATAGATCTTTTATTTCTACTTATTTTGCCTACATTTCAATAGTTTAAATTTTTTCTATCCAGTCGGGCATGGATTATTAGAACAACGCTCTCTCATCCAATAGTAACCCTTCAATTGCAACTCCCCGAAATCAAGTCCATCTGATTGTTTCCCATTGGTTCCTGCCTTCATTTGCCGCGCCTCCCTCCCAACCATGAGAGCAATACCAAGCTCAGTCACTGCCAGATATGGAGTGGAGGAGTTTGCCACAAGACTCCAGTCTCCAGTTAAGTCTAAGCGGACTTGTAGGCGGGATAAGGAGTCACTAAGATTCTATTTAAGAAATATTTAATCAGAATATCAATGTTTTAAAATAAATAACAACCAAACCAACTTAACTGACAAAAAAAGTTGTTGTATAAATTATTACACAAATATGTATGATGATTAAGGAATTTTTTTAATACTTAAAATTTTAAAGAACTGGGTACATTTTATCTTTGATCACCATTTATGCAATTATTTATGAAGTTTTTATTTCATACCGACGCATATAAATAAATTCAATACATTTCAATCGGATTAATTCCATTCCATAAAAAATCTCGACGTGAAACCCTTGGAGAATTTTAAAGTTCAAACATATTATATTTACTGAATTAAAAAATGTGTATGTATCATACACATCATGTATGTTGTATCACATTTCTCATATAAAAATAGTTTTGGAAAAAATGGGTATTAATTTTTTTAATAATTCGAAACTTTCAAAACCCCTTAAGTTGAATTATTAATTAAAAAAAGATATTTCATATTGAAAAAACCATTATGCGGGAAAATTTTTAAATCCTCCCTTTTGGAAACAGTATACAAATGTATAATCATAAGAATTTAATACTTTTTCACAGTTAAAAAGGAAATAATCTAAAATTAAGGTTAAATAAATGTATCAAAAGTGCATAACAGCCGTAAATATATACTCTAGCAAAAACTAAATTTACTTCTTACTTAAAAATGCAGGTTAAACTAAAATTAAAGTACGGCAAAAGGAATTTTTATAAGAAAAATTTGAAGTACACAAATATCAATAACCTACAAGTATAAAAAGGAATTTTATAGATTTGTAAAAAATATTAGATAAAATTACATCAATACTTGATATAATGTATATCCTTATCCTCACCTCAATTTTTCTGAAACACAAGCGCACACACAATTCTGAATATTCTTAATTTCAAAATATACATTATATAATTGATTCCAAAAAACATTGCTAAAGTTAATATGTCCATTTTTTTTCTTTACCTAAAATTAATCATTTTCCTTAAGGTATCTGACTACGTTCGGGAAAGGTTTTTTTCAAAAGGTATAAATGGATAATATTTATGATATTTAAAGCCCCTTGGGATTAGAAAATGTATAAAAAATTTTGTTTTAAGAATATTATAACAATAAAAATTTTTTAAAAAGTACAATATTTTGAAAAAAAATTGGGAACATCGAATGACCCATTTTAAAAAACAATTCCTTTTATGGAAAAGGGCTTCTATTATAAATAATATTTTTGCCTGTATATGGCCCCCAGCCCTTTCTTGGAGGCTGAACTAAATTTTTTGAAATATATATAAATTTTAAAAATTGGGTTTATCCATGTTTTTTCGTCAACAGAGGGAATAAATTTTAAGAAAAAATCAATCATTATTTCAACCCGGGGGTAACTCTTTAAAAAAAATGGAATTTTTTAAAAAAAAAAATTCGAAATCTCTTGGGAAGTCTTTTTCTTTATGTAAGCACAAAACACACACAAAATATTTTTTTTTTTGAAGCATTTTTTAAAAGGAGAACATTTTGAAAAAAAGATTATTCTAAGTTAATTTTTTTTCCAAAAAAATTGTATTTAAATATTTTTTTTTTTTCAAAATGTCCTTAAAACAATTTTATACATGTATTCTAATCTAAGGGACACTAAATATCATGAAAATTATCCATTTATGCGCCTTTTTAAAATCACGGTTCCAAACGTAGTCGGATACCTTAAACACATATGCAAAACACATACATTTTCTCTTACGAGAACTCTTTGTGAAAACATTTTAATATTGCGCTTTTGTACTTTTAAAACAAAGGGTTTAATTGGGTATAACTTTTTCCTTTTAATTTTTTATATGTAGTAGCTATTTAATACAAAACTATAAAACAGTTCATATTTTGAATTGTATATTAATTCGCCGTTCTATATTTGTATTCCCTGTTTTAAACAAATTGGAATAATCTTTGATTTTTTTTTTTAACTTAGCGCATTTGTTTGGTTAATTTTTAAAATTTTTTTACCTTATCTCTCTTGGAAAATGACTTTTATTTGCCAAAAATTTTTAGGCACTTCCTTTATTTTTTAAACAAACTTTCATACTGATAATTCTATAAAAAAAATTTTTTTTTTTTTTCAAAATAATGCGAATACTCTTCTACTTTTTCTACTCCAATTATACTTTATAAGGAATGTTCCTTCAGTAAGCAGTGGAATAAAAAGCAGAGAATCCCTTCTTAAGTAGCAGAAACAGTTATTAACATGGAAAAGTATTTTTAAAATAGTTTGCCTTCTTACATAGGTGTACTTTTATAAATAAATATTTTCTTCTATCTGTGGATCAAACTTTTATTTACATTTCGCTTCTTCCCCAGAAATGAAATTTCGAAAGTATGTCCATTCATTTTAAATGTAGTTGTTAATATTTTATAATTTTCAAAAATTTTCTCGAGTATTATTTTTTATAATAACGATTCATTTTATTTTATAAACTTAAAAATAAGTAATATTTTTGCCTTTACATGTTTCCCAAATTTAAATATGTTTTTCGTAGCATATAAGTATTTAAGCAATGGTTAAAATTCTTAGATAACAAGTAAAATTTTTTAAAAAATTAAGTCAATTCCTACTGAGATCAGCAAAAAAAAATTTATTTTAGCTACTTTTTATTAAATAGTTACAATTAATACAAATATGTATATACATAGGACAAATCACAACATTAACTGGTAATTAATTTTTATTCAATATCATTAAATCGTATTGTCATCCAAAAGAATCGTGTATATAAAATATCAGTTCAACGGAATGCTTTAAAACGTGAGAAAAAAAACTTTCAAGTTCTGACACAAGTCGCCACATTTGGCGACTTGTGTCAAAACTTGAAGTCGCCAAGTCGATAAAAATGAAACCAAGATGGCTGTATAAATAACTAGTTTCATTCAATTAATTTTAATTAACTATAATTAAATTATCACACTTTTACCCAAAACAATAGTGTACAGAAATTTTCAGCTCAAATGAGCGCTTTTAAAATGTGAGGATAAAAACTTTTTCAAGTTTTGACACGCCAAAAGAGTCACTAAGTCGCCGAAAATGATGCCAACGAGGCTGTATTTGAAATTCTTTGAATAATCAGTTTTAATCAACTAATATGTATTAATTATAATTAAATTATTGTATTGACATCCAAAATAATCATGTATATAAAATTTCAGCTCAATTGAGGACTTTAAAATGTGTTTTATAACGATTGAAAACTCCACCAATATAAATAAATAAATATATAGAGAGTGTGAGCTAATAATATAGGAATTGAAAAAGGAGTATTAAAAGTATATATAATGTTAACCAATATTTTGACCTATACCGCCGTCTGGTTATATATATATATATATATACACTCCCAAAAGTTAAGCACGAAGATGCAAAATGCAAAAAAATCAACAAATACTGCTTTGATTGACACAAAATTTAGCAGTAAAGTATCATATATATTTATACATAAAACAAAATCAATAATTATATACAGAAATGAAAACAATATTAAATTTTTGTAAGTTATCGGATAATGTCATACTGGAGACTTAAACAGAATTATGTATCAAATGAAAATAAACAGCGTAAAATGAAAAAAAGGACATTAATAGGGTATGTGATCCCCCTAATCTGTATGCAAAGTTTACACCTACTGACCATGCTTTCAATTAGGTGGTCAACCACCGCAGAATTAAGCAATCACCATTCTTTTTGCAGAGATGTTTCCAGCTCAATAAGAGTTGTTGGAGGTGGGAAACGTGAAGATACAGCACAGCCGAGAGCATCCCAAAGATTTTCAATGGGATTAAGGTCGGGCGAATATGCTGGCCACGCCATACGCGCAATCCCTTCACTCTCCAGGTTGTCATCGACAATGTCAGCTCTATGGCGACGTGCGTTATCGTCCATTAAAACAAAAGTAGGGCCAACTGCTGCACCGTACAATCTCACAATGGGTTCTAGGACTTCATCTCGATACCGGACAGCCGTCACAGAACCCGCTTTAAAGATGTGCAGGTCGGTGCGGTATCCTAATGAAATCCCTGCCCACACCATAATGCTTCCGCCTCGGAATGCGTGATGTTCTGTGATGTTTTGGGGCTGATTGCGTGTTCCGTGTTTACGCCATATCCTTATACCCTTGTCCTCTGGCTCCAGAGCAAATCTTGACTCATCAGTAAACATGACACTGCCCCAGTAAGAGACAGTTTAATTGCCATGTTTCCAGCATCACTTTAATCGTGCTCCTCTTGATTGGATGGATAGAGGAACACAAACTGGAGATACCCGGGCATACAGTCTATTCATATGTAATCTTCGGCGTACAGTAGCTGCAGATATAGCCTTACAAATGGACGCTGTAACCATAGATGTCACACATGTTTAGATCGCTCTGCGATTCCGCTTGGCTACAGTAGCAATATATCAATCTTCCGCGGGGGTTGTAATCCTTGGGCGACCGCCTACGGACCTTCGGACAACTGCCTGTGTGGTTTGGAATTGTTTCCATAAACGTGAGATTACCGAATGATGAACGCCGAAGAAAAGAGCAACATCTGTGATCGACTGTCCTACTTCAATGCGCCCCACAGCCCGCCAGCGTTCAGAATCTTCCATTCGTTTTCTGGAAGTCATAGATACACGTATGTCTTTTAAACAAATTGTAGGAAAGTTTTAAACACCTTCTATCAGCACTTACAATCAACTTCTGTAAACCTTCATAAAGTGGCTTCTTATAAGATCCCCTTGCATATTTTTTTTGACTTGAAAGCACGATTGGCTGTTACCAACATATTTGCATATTTTATCTACCTCTGCAGCGAATTGCATCCTTTTCCCAATTTTGGATTTTCTTCCGAAATTAGCATTTTCCTCTCCATGCTTAACTTTTGGGGTGTGTGTGTGTGTGTGTGTGTGTGTGTGTGTGTGTGTGTGTGTGTGTGTGTGTGTGTGTGTGTGTGTGTGTGTGGTGTGTGTGTGTGTGTGTGTGTGTGTGTGTGTGTGTGTGTGTGTGTGTGTGTGTGTGTGTGTGTGTGGGGTTGTGTTTGTGTGTTTTGGTGTGTGTGTGTGTGTGGTGTGTGTGTGTGTGTGTTGATTAGAAAACATGTTGTTTTTTCAAAAACCACATTTTATTTAAAACACACAAAACAAACAACACACAACACGGACAAAAGCGCGAACACCTAAGACATTTCACAAAAGCGTTCTCCTTCCCCTGCGAAGATTTCAGCTTTTAGTATCATATGATTTCCGGTAGAGATTTTTGTGATTGGTTAGAATACGCGAATAATACAATGTTTCATCATCTTGTTTAAAAAAACCCGAACCTTTTCCTATTCTTTTCTTTGAGGTAAGGTAGTTGTAAGCGATATATTTTTCGTAAGGTGGTTAAACTAAATTTATTAATTAGAAGTTTAAAATATTTCACATTACCAGAAATAAGTTATTTTACAATAGTCAGTCTTTAGCATATCATAAATGCTGAGTTTTAGAGCATAATATAGAACCTACACCCAACTCCTTTTTTTCACGGTCTTTTTTCACTAGATTTTGAAATACAATGGTTCACCAATATACTATTTCACTCGGATTTTTTGTTCTAGCACGAACCCTCCAAAATGTTTTCGGGTGTTACGGGGAACATCAGAAATCTATAATCATTTTTTTTCTTTATTCCATTGTACTTCAACTTGAACACAGCATTTCATTCTTCAGTATAATTGTATTTTGTATTTAAGGTATCTGCGTGACTACGTTGAGAATCATGATTTTGCAAAAGCGTATAAATGGATAATATTTATGATATTGAGTGTCACTAAGATTAAAAAAATGTATTTAAAATTGTTTTAAGAATAGTATTACAATAAAAAGTTATTTAAGTACAATATTTTGACAAAAAATGAACATAGAATAACCCATTTTTAAAATATTCTCCTTTTGTGAAAAATGTTTCTATTATAATAACGTTTTGCATGTATATAGCTCAGACCTCTGTAAGGCTCAACTAGAATTTTTGAAATATATTACTTAGAAGTGGGTTTATCCATGTTTTACGACAACAGAGGGGAGAAATTTTAAGAAAAAAACGCCGATAATTATATATATTTCAATGAGTTGCAACTCTGAAAGTAATGTGAATTTTTCAAAAAAAAATAGTTCAGACTCTCTGTGGAGAAGTCGGATTTTTTATAATAGGAGAACATTTTGAAAAAGGGTTATTCTAAGTTAATTTTTTGCCAAAATATTGTATTTAAATAAATTTTTTTTGTCAAAATGTACTTAAAACAATTTTATACATGTATCCTAATCTAAGTGACACTAAATATCATGAAAAGGATCCATTTATACGCTTTTTTAAAATCACGGTTCCGAACGTAGTCGGATACCTTAAGAGTTTTTCAGTTCATAGGATAGAATAAATAACTTCAATAAAGTCCTAAATTTGATGTACAAATTAAATTTATTTTTAATTCGATGGTGAAATTTCCAACATATTATGCGTTAATAATTCGTTATATTAATGAAATTCATCATTTAAATAACGAACGAAACTCTACATTTGAATCAAAGAAGACAATCGTGCTGGGCATATGTGACACGCATACTGATGATAGCATTTTTAATCCAACTCGTAATAAACGTTCATGCCCATTATCAAGTAGAGATGAATAGTGGTTAGTTAGTAGTTTTGTTCTGATTTTCAATTTGAATTATTATACGTTGTATGTATTTATAGACTAAATTTCCACTATACGCTAATTTATTTTTTTTTTTTTTTGTAATAAAAAGGAATTGTTTTTTCTTAGTAAATATGTATAACATGGACTTTATTATTACTTATTTTTCACAGTTTTCTAAGAAATGGTGTAAAAAAAAAGTTCGGTGTATTATTTAGAACATATTAAAGAATACATTATTTAGAACAATAGAAATATTATCATAGTCCTGTAACATAAATACAACTTCGCATTAATCCGTTGTCTTGAGATTCCCGTGTAGCTAGCTTCATTTTAAGATTTTTATAAAAGGGTCGACTTTTAATTGTGCAGTTTTCTTGTATATTTTTAAATTTAAAACTCAAAGAGTTTTAATATATTATTAAGTATAAATGAAATACCTCGGTACAAATTATTTTAGCGTGCTATTTACAAGAAAAGTCTTTGAAATTTACCCAATGGGTAGATATTAAATTTCGATGAAATTCATGTGACAGAAAGCCGTATCACATTTATTAAAGAGACCATGTCCATAAGATTTATTATTAAATTTAATGTAATTTGTGCCCGTTCAGCTAATACGATTGTAACAACAGTTCAGATTCCATACCCAGGATTATTGCCCTTTAATATTTGCTCTTTAGGAACTATTTCCCATCTGTCCCAGTCCGAATGAATTATTGCGTAGAGAATTGAAGTTGAAGTAGTAATTCATCGTCATTTTCCGAAAATCGATTTGCAAATTGAAGGTAAAGAGACGAAAGGAGAAAAAAAGGAATTAGTTCTTTTTATTTCCATTATAATCTCCTTTTTTCCATTCCACTGGAAGTAATAAATTTTTATTCCTTCTACCTTTTTTTCTTCACTCTCGACGAATACCTAAAACTTTGCAAGGAACTAAAATCTCTTTAATGCAGTTTCCATACTTAAAGCTGTCAGCGGAGACAAATTAGCTCCATTAGCCTTTTCCAAGTACAAACAATTGGACGTGCCGAAATAAAAATTACCAGCTTTTCTGATTTGTACCTGATGAAAGGAAAAAAAACAGTGTCATTTGATTACATAAGAATAGATTTTTTTTGTTCCTTTTCATGTAACGTTTCTTTTCTTTAAAGTGATTTTTTTTTACATGCATACTTTGATCTGTACTCTGTGAGACTGCTTGGATTCCATCTCTCCTCAAAAAAAAAAATTTCCAACTTCGATACACATTTGGCAAACGTCAACATAAAATGAGCTACAAACCATTTCTTCAAAAAACTTTTTTAGTAAAATGAACACGACAGAAAAATATAAAATCCAGAAAGGGGTAACGTTAGTAAAAAAGACTCAAAACCCTAACCCGGGGACAGGTTAAGAAAAAAACCTAAGTCATTCTTCCAGATCAATACGCATTTTTTCAGTCAGTGATTATGTTTTTTTTTTCACTGTCAACATTTTTTGACAGGCCATATCGTTCAAATATGGAATCTGTGCTTTCATTTCTTTGAAAAACGGGATACCCTTCCGTAAAAGCTATAATTTTTTTCCGATTACTGAGAACCTTACTACGGTAAAAAAAAATGAATAAAAAGAGCAGTTTCCGTAGGTTTGTGTTGACGATACTTTTTCGTAACTCTCCAATATTTTTTAGTAATATAGCTGTCAGTAAGTAGGAGTCAGAGTTCTTTCACATTTCCAGGGCAGTAGACGCAAAATGATGTTTTGGGATAAGCTTACGCCTTGCATGTCAGTTTGCTATCGTAAAATGTCTTTCTTATCTATCGGCAGATCAGCCTAAGAATGACAATTTTACCCGACTATGAGACTAAAATACTTTTAAAATCTGCCCTTAACATCACTTGTAGTATATTAGTGTCATCACGAGGAAATTTATTTTGAACATGAAAAGAAAGAAAAAATAAATGAAAGAAATGTCCATCCAGTAATTTTTGTGTTATAAATGCACATTTCACACAAAAATTCGCTAATACTTTTAACAGTTTTTGAGTTTCTTAAGGTATCTGAACACGTTCGCAGTACTTTTTAACAAAATAGCATATTTAAACATTATCAAAGCTTTTTTTTGGGACTCAATACCAATAAATACTAATATTTAAAATAAATTACTTAAATTTTAGAAAAATCTTAGTTATAAGTGAAATTTTAGCAATGTTTTTGAAAAACTTCAAAGCAATTAGAGGAAAAAGTAATAAACTTATATTAGTAAGAGTATTACCAAAACAAATCAGAGATGCATTTATCTAGGAAATGTAATGAAATTTTAATGTTTTATTCAAATTTTTAAAATTTTAGAGCTGATTGAGTAAACTTTATAAGAAAAGTCACATTCTTTATGAGACCACTACTTAAATAACAAGCAATAATTCAAAACGTATTCATACAATAAGAAATATTTTATTACATTCTCTAGAAAATACCATAAATATCAGGTTCAAAAAGTTTTATAGAAATACATTCCTAACATTTTGAGTTATCAGATTCGCCATTATAGATTTTGAGCAATTTAAATGTCTACTTCTGGTGGATCAAAGACCCACTTCCGGTTTTTCTAACTTTATAAAATGGATTGTAACTAGGCCTCTAGGTAGTGTAGAAACAAAATAAAGTATTTTTGGTAAGGCCAAAAGATAGCTCTCTATTCAATAAAATAACAAACAAAAATATCTGTCTTGACCGAATTTTGTAACTTTCAACGTGTTCGGATACCTTAAGTAATTAATCATTAAAGGAAATTAAGTTTAGTTTTTGATTATTTTACAAATATTTCACATGCATATCTGTCCTTAAAATGATCTAGCTTGTCTATGCATAAGTGAGAGAATACATATTTGTTACAAAACTTCTTTTTTTCAGTATTCCACCGTTGTTCCTTTATATTCGTGTACTTAAAATTCAGTACTATTGTGATAAGAAGAAAAAATTGGAATGATGTCATAAAACAAAATTATTGAGTTATTGGCCAAATTTTATTGCATCCGCTTTCAAGTAATCTCCTTTTGAATTCAATTTACTTCAACCAACTTTTTTCCAATTTTCAAAACATACTTTAAGTCCTTTTCATTAAACCTTTTCAAGATTTGTATCGAGAGATCTTTATTGCATCAATGAACTCAAAAAGATGACCACCAAAAATCAGTAGGGCTGTGGTAGTCCAGTGGTCAAGGTATCGGATCATGGCAGGCATGTCCTGAGCTCGAGCCCAGTACCACTAAAGATTCGCCATGTAAGGCAGTGATGCACGTTAAATCTGTCGAGAGCTGAAACGTCCTCCTGTTGGTGTGGTGTGGTAGTTAGGAGAGGGAGTGCCAGCTCAGGTGTCGTCCTCGTAACTTGAGCGTGGTTCAAAATTGCGAGGTCCGTCACCAAAGCCCTCGTGTAGCCGAACAGTGCGACGTTAATATTCATTCAATCACTCACCAAAAATCAGTTTCAAACACGGAAATAAAAAAATTAAAAAATCCTACAGTACCATAATTCATACGGAGCTTGTGATAACGTATTTGTTGAATGTTTTTCAAAAAAATATCATGAATAATAATGCACTTTGAGGAGAGACATCCTCTTGATACAAGTATCAGATTTACCTTCCCACAATTCATACCGTTTTCGAACTAGTTGTTTCACTTCAACAGCGTGGTAATGGTCACGAACTCGAAGCCGTCGGGTCAGGAGCTTGAGCCGTAGTGCCACTAAACACTTGTAGTGTAGATAGGGCTGACGCATGTTAAATCTCTCAATCTATGCTGATGGCAGTATGGGTGTAGGCGCTGTCTCGGTAGTGGAATTTTCATCAAATAAATTATAGTTTTAAAAAAAACTAAAAAACACGCTTTTATAGTGAATCGAACTAAAAAGTAAAAAATAATTAATAATATAAAAATAAAATGATTAACGAGAAATTTAATGTCCTTGGGGTAAAAGCGTGGGGTGGTCTATATTAATTGCTGTAATTTCTTACTAGTTCTATTCCGAGTTGCTGAGTTAGTGTAAAAATGTAGTACAAAGCACCCCTCGCTTTTACCACAATGACATTCATTTTTCTCGTTAATCATTTTATTCCTGTTTTATTTTTTTTAGTTCGATTTACTATAAAAGCATGTTTTTTTAGTTTTTTTTTTAAACTATAATTTATTTTTCATTTTTAGTTCGATCTACAATAAGAGCCTGTTTTTTTTTTGTTTTTAAAACTATCATTTATCTTTGTTGAATTTATCCTTGAGCTTGATATTTGGAGCCGGAATTACGTGGTTGTAAGAATTAGTCTTGCTCATCAATGGATATTAATTAACGGGTCTGTGAAGGGTACTTATTCTCTCCGTTTACGGGGCTTCGGATGAGTCCCATTTCATTATATTTCAAAGATTCCGTCTCTATATATACAGGTCTAACTAATAAAAGTGTGTTAAGAAGAAATATTAAATGTCAATCAGTATTATATCACCTTTTAAATGTATTGCTATAATGTTAGTTCGTATCGTCACTTCTAAACGCATTGCTTTATAAAAATAAAAAATATTTAGCAGTTAGAACATAAATTATTATTTTTTCACAAGCACGAATCTTTTTTTTTAATTTCCATTTTCAGAAAAACCTTATATTATGGTAAGAAATTGCTGACACATCTATCCTACCCTTTCTCACATAAAAAAAACACCTTTTTTTGTTTTATTTGTATTAACCACAAGCCTATTAGCAGTTGTATGGTTATATCTTAATCTTTTAGTCACTAAATCTGGAAATGACATATGGAATTAGTCGCCAAATCTGAAAATGGCTTATGCAATAAGTCGCCAAATCTGAAAATGGTATACGGAATTAGTCGCCAAACCTATAAATCGTTTTTCTTACGTATTCTTCTGACCAGGACAATGGAACAAAATTATGAAATTATTGTATTATCATCGGTCCTTGACAAATGTGCAAAATTTCGAATTAATCTGACCTATCAAAGTGGGCAAAAAATCGAGTTCAAAGATTTCATTACATACAAGTGAAACTTATAAAAGCCCGTTAAAAAGGATCTGTAGGAGAAGTCCTGACTACTGCTACAGTATTTAGGGCAGAATTCTTGCTACTGAGGAGGCTTTGAAATTTTACTTTACTGAGTGTGTCAATACAGATATCTGAATATTCAGTGTGATAGCCGAAGCTCTATTCAGTATCTATCTGAATGGTGGTATCATGGTGACAGAACGACAACGAGTATTGTCCAACTATTAAACAGCTTGAGTGCCAATGTTAACATCTTTTTTTCAGTGAGTACCATTGCACGTGAATGTCTGTGAGAATGAGATTGCAGATGGTTTGGCCCGTGAAGGCAGCCATAAAGATTCTGCACGCGGTGACTGCCTTATTTTGTGACATAGCCATCCTGCGATAGCTATGACGTGTTGGATCCGCGTAAGCTAGAGGTGTGGGATTATCTAAAGGATGAGACATTTTATAATTTTTAATACAACTTTTATTAAGAATATATAACAAATTACTTATATCTAATGAACAACTTTCTTTAAGTGAGAATAAGCCACAAATTAGACTGAATATTTAAGTCAGATCGCACAACTAGATCACTTATCCTAAATATAGATAATTATCTGCCTAATCTAGCTTTCTATATAAAGTAACCCTCCTACCTTGGTTGAAGACTCATCTATTCTGCTACTTGTAGATAGGTGTACTCAGGTACTATTACTCTTCCTTATAAATTTTATTATCGAAGGTGGGCGTTTCCTTCCTTGAGTAGGCCGTCTAACACTTGTTCGAACTGTTCGCACTAAAAACTTTCTCTAAGTTGCCATTTCTCTCACTAAACCTTCTGTCCTTTTAAAGTATATCTTATTTGCATTTTTGCTTTGTTTCTCTTCTTGGTATTGGGTTGGAAAAGTTTTGCCATTAATCGTGGCCGTCAAAGAACGTAGGAGTTATGTTAGAAGAAGAACGCGAGAGATGTCACAACTTTACACCTCTTTTCTTGTCCCTTAAGATTTTTTTTTTTGTTTTAGAAGTATATCGTTGCTCAAAGGTCTGGTATAATACTTTAAACAATAGACTTCTAAAGTTAAGATAATTGCGTATGAAAATTTGAGATTTCTTAAAAGAAGAAAAGCGTGTTATGCGGTGAATACACCTAAAAATTATAAAAGTGCAGTTTGAAAGTATAGATGCACGTTATACGCCGGTGCATGTAATACGTCGGAATATACGGTATATATCTTTTGCAATGGTATAATGGTACAAGTCTCTCAAGTAATAAGTTAAAGTTATATTAAAGATGCATTTTAACTTTTTAAAAAACCCTCTTTATGGTGTCAGTAATGAGTGAGTGAGTGAGTGAATATTTACGTCGCACTGTTCAGCTACACGAGGGCTTTTGGCGACGGACCACGTAATTTCGAACCATGGTCAAGTGACGTGGACGACACCTGAGCTGACACCCCCTCTCCTAACTACCACACCGCACCAACGGGAGGACGTTTCTGTTATCAACAAATTTAACATGCATCGCTGCCCTACACGGTGGGTCTTTAGTGGATACTGGGCTCGAAATCATGACATGCCTGCATGATCTGATACCTTGACCACTGGGCTACCGCAGCCCTAGGTGTCAGTAATGAAAAGTCAAGGGAATTTATATTAAATGCTAGTGTTAATATGTCTTATTCATAGTATTTCATTAAAATAAAATTTATTTAACATTTTAACTGCCTATTAAAAGCTACCTAATCTCTCCCCAGGGGCATAGTTTTTAACATAGGTGCTTGTATGTGGTGTATTTAGGCGGGAAAAGAAAATGTTCGAATAAGCAAATTTTTCTCTGAAATAAGTAAATCCTTGTGGAAACACTATCAAGGTCATGTTATAATATTCCAAAGCCTTCGGAACAATTTTGCTGATAGCCGTACAAAGCAAAGAATTGTATTTCGAATGGACGGTTATATACGTCCGTGGCACATAACGCTCGATGCAGCAAATCCGATATATCCGCCTGCGGGACTGTCAAATACATTGCCCCAACATACGAGTTTTTCGAGATACGAGCCGACGAGCAAGTGAATTTTTGCTTTTAGTTACGAGCGAAATTCGAGATACGAGTCCGGTTCGGTAGTCCACGGGTCCTGAGGTGGAAGAGAGACGTGAACGAGCTCATCGAGGAACACACCCAGGAACTGACGACTGAGGAGATACAAGAGTTACAGTCACAGCAGCATACTGAGGTTATGCAAGAAATTGGTTTTGAGGAGTCAGAGGAGGAGGTTATTTCTACAAGTGAGATAAAGGAGATCTTAGGAATGTGGGTGAGAGTTTCACAGTCCGTGGGAAAAAAACACCAAAGAAAAAGTTGCAACAGGTCGTGCATCTGACCTTTTTAATGACACTTGCCTAACTCATTTCCGGAACATTCTGAGAGGGAGGAAGAAACAAACCTCCTTGGACATGTTTTTTTCTAAACGGCCTACAGGTGAAAGCGAGAAAAATGTAGCGAAAAAGGCAAAGACCAGTGAGGATATCTAATTTATTTCTTTACATTCTCTTTTTTGTTTTTGTGCAATAAATATTAAATATTTATAAATACGTTTTTATTATTCAAAACCACGTAACAAAAATAACTGGGGTGACATTTTGGAGGTTGGAACGGATTAATGGTAGTTCAATTGTTTTGTATGGGGAAATTTGCTTCGAGATACGAGTAATTCAAGATACGAGCAAGGTTGCGGAACGAACTAAACTCGTATGTCGAGGTACCACTGTACTATACGTATTCAAAAGTGAAACAAAAAACAACAACGAGTATTGTCCAACTTTAAAATTGCTTGAGTACTAATGCTAAGATCTTTTTTCAGTGGGTATCACCGCATATGAATATCTGTGGGAAAGGGATTGCAGACAGTTTGGCCCGTGACAGCAGCCATAAAGATTCTACAAATGATGGCCGCTTTACTTTTCAAAAACTGCTATCCGGGTCAAACAAGGTATCAGTTTCTCTGAGAGATAGGCGCCCGTTCGTGAATGGTACAAAGGAAACCGTCGTGGTGTTGCTTTGTTTGGGACAAGCAGTAGGCGAGAGAGGAAAAAACTCTTGCTAGGCATCGAGTTCAACGGCATGTGGCGGGTCTTAAGGTGTCCCTTCCTTATCAGGATTGCAATGTTACCCAAGCCTCTCCTGCCCACATCTTGGCTTGTATTGGTTGCCATAAGAGCCAGCTCTCTCAAGTCCTGCTACAGTTCTTCATTGTTTAAAAACACACGGGTTCATGGACTTGATCTTGATGTTTTTGTCGATCAAGTGGGATAAGAAACGACAGCAACAAATCTGTCGAGATTCAAAGTGTTCCGTTGTCGTGGTTGGAAGTCGGAGAAGGGGATGTTAGCGAAGTGTTGCCTCGTCACTTGAATGAGTTTTAAAATCACGAGGTCCACATTACAATAGTTGCTTTATAGAGCGACGTTCATAAGCACTCACTCACTAAAATTAAAGCACTCAAATGATAATGTTTACTAAATATCTGATTATTGTACAGAAATTCATAATGTGCATCACACAATCCAAAGAAAACAGTGACAAACATTACCTTCATTTGTGATAATCAATATCTAGACATATTCATTTTCGATCTTGCTTCACTTTTGATCCTTTATCTACTGTATTATGATTTACTGCAATTGTTTCCATGCAATCTTTTTTTTTTGAATCACTACATTGAAATTTAAGGGATATACATAAATAAAATACTCAACTTTGAGAAATTTAATTAGTTAGAGCTAATTAATTAAATATATTCAACTGTAAAATTAATCATACACACTGTTCACTTAAAACAAATAGTCCAATCATTTTCTAAGGTTTTCATTAATATACAAAAAAATAAAACTCTAACCTTTTGACATTGTTATTTTTTCCGAACAAAAATAAATCTTCGCAATCCGCTGAAAACCCCGTCAGCTGAAAACGCAATTCCTGCTATAAAACTATTCGCCTACCCCGCTAAAATACTCATCCTAGAACCCGCGCTGCCATATATCTTAGAAGAGTGGGCTTAAAAGAATATTCCTGTGAAGTATCGTCAGAATATTCGTAAAAATGGTTATTCTATGTAATTTCAAAGTTATTGGTACTTATAAGCACCGCCGGTTAATAAAAGGTTAAATGCTTTTTGCAACATTTCAAATATGTTTGCATCAAAAATTACATTGTGGAGTCAATGTATGTTATTAGCTCGATTGCCATCACCATTTTGGAAAATCAACTCTTTTTTTAGAAATAAAATTATTTTCAGATAATGTAATGAAATAAATCTCTAAGTGTTGCCACATGTTTTTATGGGTCTAAAAAGCAATTGATACAGATTCGCCAGTGATACCTTCCTGCACATATATTTAAAATGAAGCATTCTGTATAATTTTTCATCACAGTAATATAAATACTTCCCATGATATTAATGTTAATTTTTGTTGCAGTACCTCCAGTCATAGATGCTCATTACTTCCGAGAAAGTATCACAGTGGACGAAGAAGCTCGTACAAAACTGATGTGTGTCGTCATCAAGGGAGATCCACCCATGAGATTTCATTGGCTGAAAAATGGGCAAACATTTTTGGCACATGGTGATACGACAGTGCAGACATTTGAGGATACATCTATCGTGACCTTCAAGAAAGTTGTGTCAAGTGACAGAGGTCAATATACATGTGTAGCTACAAACGTCGCTTCATCGACAAACAGAACCATGCAACTTATCGTTAATGGTAAGTGAATAGCAATTTTCAATCAAGTGAATTAAAAGTATCCAGAATAATTGAAAAATAAATATATTAATCAAACTACCCAAAAAATAATATTTTGTGTTAAAAGATGAATATTCTTTATACATACATTTACACAGCTGATGCATCTCATATTTTTTTACTGATAAATTTAAAATAAATCGTACATAGTGTACGTGTGGTATGAGTTCATTGGGTATATACTTGAGCCGTCATTTTTTGCCAACTCAAGTTGACAAAAACTACATTATTTTAATGGTTAAAGCGCAGTTCAACAAGCCTCAGGATATTTGGAAAACTCTTCAATACTTACTTGCACACGAATAATTCGTGCTTCTCAAACTTTCAATATTTGCGACCCAATTTTCGATCAAATTTTCATTGAACACAAAACCCCCCATATAATAACAATGTATTTAATGCAATATTAATATACTTTGATGTTAAAACTACAATACGACCTTAATTAGAAATCGTACAATTTATCAAGATAGTAAATTTTGTTTATGTCGCTTTTAAGTGATATATATTTTAAGCCAAGTTACTTTCAAATACTAGGATAAGTATTGTGCTATTTTTCTTTTCTTCTCAAAATGTATCGTTACCTTGATCGGGTTTCGAGGGTTTTATGCAAATCAGCCACAAAGTACTGCACAGTTCTTTAACAGCGATGAGAATTCATTACCGAAAATCCAATCCTCTTGAAATACAAGATTCAGCAGCAATACTTACAGAATAAATCTCAGAAAGTCTTCACACCCTCAACAGCACTCGGACATGATTATCAGTGTCTAAAATACAAGTATGTAAAAGATTATTCGAAAGCACAGCCGAGCTAAGCGGTAATCATGGTCAAAACAATACTCACTAGTCGCAGGTTGAAACAAGACTGACCCTCGTTTCGGCGAGCGTCTCTATTTATATTCCCGGTGGAACTTTGAGGAAAATCCGCTCGCGTCATAGAGCGTGAAATTAGAGTATTTCTCCACAAGTTTCTAGAAGAATTCAGAGGGTCCCGAACTCACCAACATGGTCACCAATGTCGCCAAATTGGCAGCCAACTCGGTCACCAAAAATGATGCAAACTTGGCTCAATCATTAAGATTCAGCTAAGTTCTCATTGAATCGCCACTATAACGTAAGGGACGGCGCTGCTTGTGAATATTACAATTTTAATGTAAATTAAATATAATTTAGAGTAAGATAAATGCATTACACTTCCAAATACAAATTATTTACACTATTTTACACAAAATTCGTAACAGTATTTTGTTTTGCTTCATTTCAAGAAATTAATAGTTTTTGAATGCTCTTTTATTTTCTTTTTGATACACTCGTGTCCCCCGTGCAAGTTTTCCCACCACACCCCTAGTTTGAGAATCGCTGCTTTAGTGTAAATAACAAGAGATTTATACGGCAACATACAAAACAAACTTTCTGTAACAAAATTTTATACTCTAAAGAACAAAGTGACATATAAGTAGAAAAAATAACTTTTGGTTGTTATTTTGTGACCTAGAATTTGAGATTCGCAAAAAAAAAAAATTGTAACCTAATTTTGAATTAAAAATTTGATAGTTAATAATCGCTTATGAGAACTAACAGGTTAAGAATTGAATATGAAATACATATATGAAAAATCTGCTGAAAAGTCCTATTGTTTTACATTTTAATTTTCAAATGACTTACATGAATTTTTTATCAAACTTTTACATAAGTTTCCTTGATTTCTATAGTATTACTCAAGACTGTTTATGTGCTTTGAATGTCTTAGTGTGTAGTTAAATTTCGAATAAAATTCATACCAAGTTCTTGGTTTAATGTAACATACCTTGGTTTAAGGGAATGGATACCTTGCAAAACATTAAAATGCAGCTTCTCTATTCATATAAATCCTTTGGGTATCAATATATTTGTAATTTTAATTGTTGTTACTTTTTTCTTTGATTGATCTTTCTATTCAATTACATAATGTGCTTTAATGTGAAAAGCTTCCCAATTTCCAAAAAAAATAATCAGAATAAAATACAAAACGCACATACAATATCAAAAAAGCTATTTTTTCTGAACCATGTGCTATTTAAAATAAAATACTTTTCCTATAAACTACTCTAAATGTAAAATTATAAATACTATTCCAAATAGCATTCATATTCAATCTTTGAGCAGTAATTATTTAATTTTATCAGCGATTGATAATCACTCCCGTAGAATTATGCTGTTGCGAAAATTAAAATAACCATTTTTCCTTTCTGTATTAAAGTATCCTACTACGTTCGGAACCGTGATTTTGCAAAAGCATATAAATGGATACTATTTATGATATTTAGTGTCACTTAGATTAGAAAATGTATATAAAATTGTTTTAATAATAATTATACAATAAAATTATTTAAGTACAATATTTTGACAAAAAATGAACATAGAATGATCCATTTTCAAAACAGTCACCTTTTATGGAAAATGCTTCTATTATAATAATATTTTGCCTGTATATGGCGCAGACCTCTGTACACAGGCTCAAGTAGAATTTTTGAAATATATAACTTAGAAGTGGATTTATCCACATTTTACGGCAATAGAAGGGAGCAATTTTAAGGAAAAAAACGCCGATAATTGTTTCAATTGGTTGTAACTCTGAAAATAATGTGAATTTTTCAAAAAAAATAGTTGACTTTCTGGAGAAGTCCTTACTTTATATAAGCAAAATATTATTATTTTAGAATCATTTTTTATAAAAAAAACATTTTGAAAAAAGGTTATTCTAAGTTAATGTTTTGCTAAAATATTGTATTTAAATAAATTTGTTTTGTCAAACTGTCCTTAAAAGAATTTTATACATGTATTCTAATCTAAGTGACACTAAATATCATGAAAATCATCCATTTATGCGCCTTTTTAAAATCACGATTCGAACGTAGTCGGATACCTTAAGCAACAGTTGACATCTCAAAGGAAATGCAAATGTACCGCTCACGAATTCATTTCATAAAAATACAGATATATTAAATAAGACATTGCAATGTAGAGCTTCAAAATTATCAACAAACATTTTATATCAATTTTCTCCTTTCTAATTACAATCGAAATGATTTCACTAACACCCCCTCCGTCATTTCATAAACCAATTCACCATTCAAAGGAGGACAACTGAATAATCTTTAAAAGAGGGAAAATTTCCCATTTAAAAATGATTGAAACCTGTTTTCCCAACACGCACAATTTACGAATCGTGTAAATGAGTCCTTTCATCTCCATGTGAAAAGACGAATTCCAATCACAGACTTGGATGATTTGGAAGCAGAATGTTATTTTCCCAAGAGAGAATCTGTTCATTCGTATGGTTACATTCACTAATGGATTTCCTGAGCTCAAGGTGCTGTGTAACGGCTTCAGAATCGTTGATTCGAACACTAACCATTAAAAACCACTTATATCGATCTAGGCGGCCATGACTTATAGATCAACTTGTGAGTCTTTCTGCTACGGAAGTTAGTTATTTAATGGATGTGGCCGCCACAGATGGAGTGTGATGGGACTTGGTAGGCAGTTTATGGAAACTGATGAATGGTTTGTCTTAAAACAGGGTGTTTTGGAATTTATGAGTTATTTTTGGAGTGAAGAGATTTAAAGTTAGAGGTACATACTATTACATTTTCCGACAAACAACGGGTATATATTTTTTATACGTGACGATACATTTGAGGAATAAGCAACGACTGAATTGACGTCTTAATTTATTTACTTATGTCCCTTGAAAATACACCAGCACGAGAAGCCTAGTTTTTAATCTCTTTAGGGATGTTTTTTTCATTGCGAAAAAAAAGATTTTTTTTCTTTTTCGATTTTATTATATACTATCTGGTATACCTGTTCTTCGCATGGGAGAGTTGAAAAATTAAACAATACAGATTGAAGGATAAGGAAGTTTTTAATGAGTTAGTTTTACGGGATTTACAAGTTAACAAAAAAAAAGGTTTTTGCATATCTCAACTGAACAAAAAACCCATATTTGTTAAATTTTAAGTCTGTAGATCTAAATATTTGATAAAAATGATTTTTTTTATTTATAACTCCCCGTAACTCTCTGATGGGTCAAGTTATGAAAAACACATTCCTAAACTGATCTCTGCTCAGCAAAAGTAACACATTGTTACACATTTTGTATAATGAATGCTTAAAATAGTATAAATTATTTATATCCGGACGTGTAATACTTTAATATTACTTTCTATTGTATTTATTTTATGTAAAAACTGTAATATTCGCAATCAACACCGTTCTTTATATTATAATGACGATTCAATATAAACAAAGTGAAATGTAAATGATAGAGCCAAGTTGGCATCATTTTTGGCGACACTTTTAGCAACTTGGTGATTGATTGAACGGTGCAGAAGTTGATATTCTTTCGCGCAACCTAGTAGGGATCTGCAGCAAAGAGAGTAGCACAAAAACCTTTTCCACAAAGAAAATACATATACATGCCCATTCTCATAGTGAGCGGTTGAATGGTGTTGGAGTGATGTGATTTCATATATACAAACATCCATTTATATATTTATATATATATACTGAGAGAGATTGAAAAGATGAAAAAAAAATGGAGGAAACAATAAACTTTCAAAATTTCGGCTCCGGTGGCTTGGAGCTAGCGTGCCCACTTCGCGTGCCTAAGGATGCGGGTTCGACCCCGGCTGGTGTCAATAGATTCTCTGGATGCGAAAATCATAGGCACGCATGTCATATGATTATATACCATGTAAAAGATCCCTTGAGTATCATTTTGACTCTGGTACTAAAACACGGCATCTTCCGGTCCGAGAACGAGTATCTTAACCACAATGCCAAAACGATCGTCATAGCATGGAGGCCATTACTGGTTTATATAGATACCACTGCCACAGACAATTGTTAAATGGTACAAGTAACTGCAGAACAAGTTGCAATCAGTGCGGGTTTTCCACATGTAATTTTGTGTTATGAATGCTTAAAATAGTGTAAATAATTTATATCTGAATGTGTAATGCGTTAATATTACTTTCTGTTGTATTTAAATTGTAATATTCACAAGCAACATTGTTCCTTACATTATAATAGCGATTTAATGAAAACATAGCAAACGTTGGCGAAAAAGCCAAGTTGGCATCATTTTTGGCAACCATGTTGGTAAATTAGCGATTGATTAAATGTTGCAGAAATTAATATACTATAGAGCCTCCTGGGGGAAGGGGAGTTGCAATAAA
This sequence comes from Trichonephila inaurata madagascariensis, assembly GCA_019973955.1. Taxonomy (NCBI): domain Eukaryota; kingdom Metazoa; phylum Arthropoda; class Arachnida; order Araneae; family Nephilidae; genus Trichonephila; species Trichonephila inaurata. The sequence continues at coordinate 85,928 of BMAV01027026.1, forward strand.
GAGGATAACACAAACACCTTCTCCACAAAAAAATATATATAAATGCCAATTTTCATAGTGATCGTTGAACAGTTTTTGGAGGATGCGATTTCATATATACAAACATCTATTTTCATATACTATATAGATAAGTATAAGGTAGAACGCGATGGCGGAATTTTACAATATTCCAAAAAACGCCTTCCAGAAGTGTTTCGAAAGTGCAAGGAATGCTGGGGAAAGTGGCTGAAGGCTTAGGGGGACTATTTTAATTTAACTAGGATCCTATTTCCACAAAGTAAATAAGGTATTTTTTCTGGTCAAAGGTTAGCTACTTTTTGGACAGACCATGTATTTAAATTATATAATCGAAAAGAAAATAATGGTTCTGTTATAAATTCCATTTAGCATTACTATTTTTTTTCTTTATTTCAAGAAAAGGAAAAATTTATCATTAATTAGCTTAATACTTTCTTATTTTTCTTAATAAAACAAGTAATATAAAAAAAAATAGTCACTTCCTGCTTAGGGGTCAACAAAGCAAAATTTTATTTTAATTCATTTTTATTAAACAGTTATAATCAATATAAATATGTGTATACATAGGACGGAATCACATCATTAAGTGACAAAATAGAAAGCGATTATGCTTGTAGTTTTCCACTTTACTGTCTATATAGGGTGTTGGACTATTTCTTTTGTTACTATGTAATTCATTAATTAAATTTATTTATTCTAATAAAATAGTATAATAGGAAAGAAATCGCATTCTCAGAAATTAGGCCATTCAAAATGGAATTCGAACCCATGACCTTTGGATTAGGAGTTAAACGCACTATCCATTAAGCTAAAGGGACACAACGAACAATTTTCCTTTCTATAGATGCTGTTGGACTACTCTTTTTGTTTTTTTACTATTTATTCATTTGTTAATCTAATTAATGAATGAATATTTGAAAAAATGTATTAAAACGTCAAGTGCAATTCGTACAAATTTTAAAAAATGTATTTGAACTTAAATGGGGGAATAGGAAGTTATTTATAAAGGATTGAAAATTTGAAGTATATATATATATTGGGAGAGAATAAACTAGTAGTAGGAATTGAATAACATGAATTCTTGAATTAAACATCATACAATAATTTTTTCTTCTAGATGATTAATCTAAACTGCATGTTTATATATAATAATGATTTTAATCCATAAACATAAAGTGCTTCCGTAATTTTTTATTTATTTTTTATTTATCTTATTTCGAATGAAGCATTTCTTTTGAAATCTTAGTCTCACTGTTCATGTCTAACTTTTACGATGTCATAAGTTAAAACTCAGCCTGCACGTGTTAAGCTTTATTGAAATTTTCCGCATTATCCTTTTTTTTTTTCCGAACAAAATATGTTAGGCAAATATCTGCGCGATACATTTGGGCTTAGATCAAAAACTTGTTTCTTTAAAAGCTCTAGAGGATACTAATCTCTTTACTAGAAAATTTTAGTTTTTCACGCTTTCAACCTTCGACATTTTGGAGGAGAGTTGTTCACGCTGATTCTTTCATTATATATTTTTTTTCATTCTCTGTTCTTTTTTTTTTTTCTTTTTTACAATAGGTTTTCTAAATTTCATTTACATTATTCAACAGGTATACAGCGAGCAATTTGCTATTATTTCTTTGAACTATATTTTTTTTTCCTTATTGTGAAGGTAATAATCCTCAGATTTACTTTGAAGTTGTTTTTTTCTGAGACAAGGTCATAAGGGACTTTTGTGAAATAATTCAGGAAATAATTTTTTGTTATAAGAATTAAGACGAAGAAAAAAAATGAGACTATGCATGCAAATGTATTTTCAGACTGTCTCTGCATTTACAGCTTCGATTTCGTAATATTTTCTTTTTCCAGTTGTAAGCTGCATCAAATCTTCATTTATATATATATATAAGAAATATTAAGAATTTTATATTCATCTACTTGCCGGTAAGGTGGCATAATTTGCTTGGCGCTGACCTTGTACGCCCAACTTTGCGGATTCGACTCCGGCCCAACTCGATTGATTTTCAATATGCTGAAAATCGGCAGCGTACATGTCGTATGATTTTACGGCATTTTACGGATCCCTAGAGTGGCTTTTTGACTTGGGTGCTTTCAGTAAAATTAAATTCCAAGCACAATTTTGCATCGTCAAATCTCAGGCGCATCCCTCTGGGGAGAAAAATAGGAGTCAAAATTACATCGTGGCAATAAATATATTGGAAGCCCAGTAGTTGAATGGTTAGTGCATCGCGCTTCCACACCATAGGTGCGAGGTGTTCAAACCCCAGGCTGGGCAAGGTTGACTCGGCCTTTCATCCCTTCAGTGGGTCGATAAAATGAGTATCAAGCTAGCTTGAGAACTTAACTCTGGGGGTTTCACGTCAGACTGACCACCTGACCGGAACATCTGATCATGCACTTCAGGTTACTTATACTGAGTTGGGCACAGTAGGTCTTGGCTCTCATGGGCTGCCGTGTTACTGAGTTAAGTTAATAAGTATATTCCTATACGGTGTCACACTAAAAGGTGATACCAGCTTCCGGAGAATTTATAGGTCTACAAGGGGCGATGAGAATTTATTGTCAAAACTCCAATCCTAGAAATTCAGGATTTAGCAGCAATATTCACAGAATAAATATCAGAAGGTCTGTAGACCTTCAACAGGACTCAGACACAATTAAAATTGTCTAAGATACAATTATGTAAAAGATTATTCACAAGCACAGCCGAACTAATCGCAAGTCAAAACAATGCTCACTAATCACTGGTTGAAAGCATACTGACTGTTTAACATAAAATATAATGTTTCGGTGAGCTCAGCTTTATTTATAAACTCGGCGGAAACTTCCTGAAAGATAACCGCTTTCGTCATAGAGCGTGAAATTAGTGTATTTCTCCACAAATTTCTAGAAGAATCTAGAGGGTCCCGAGCTCGTCTAAATGGTCGCCAATGTCACCAAAATGGACGTCGAAGTCGCCAACTTGGCTCTATCGCCAAGATCGCCAAGTTCCCATTGAATCACCATTATAACGTGAGGGAGGGCATTGCTTGTGAATATTACAACTTTAACATAAAATATAAAGTATTTTAAATTCTTTAAACATTCAAATAAAAAAAATTTACAATATTTACACAAAATTCATAACAATATTGTATGTAAAAAGTCTTAACAGAGTTAGTTTCAGGTAGCTGAACATTTTTTTAAATAACAAAGTATAATTATTTTCTAATTCAAAACAAATCTTAAATATCTTTTAAATATTCAGTGAAATACGTTTAACATGAAAACATTTAGGAAGAAATATTGATTAACACAAAATAATACAACGGTCCCGAAAAACTAATATGTATTTTCATGCATTTTTTTTTTTACACGAAAAGATTTCCCTTATAGAAATGCAACGGAAATCACCAGCCAGATTGGAGTGTCTTACTGTGTCACCGGAAAAATTCTTTGCATTCAGATGTAATAATGGATGCACAGCCCCAATTATGGCAGACAAATCCATTTTCGAGTTTGTTTAAAACTAAAAGAATATGATACTATAATTTTGATGGTGAAAATGAAATGAATAATGAAAATCCTGTTTCCACTTTATCCGAAATAAGGAACATCATGAAAAGTATGTGCAGTTATTTAGATGCACATTCCAATGGTGAAATGAATAACAAAATGGACGACATTGAATAATTTGTTGACAATTTGATGCAAAAAGTGAATGCAAAGAAAAATATCAAATTGTTTTCCAAAAACTCAATAAATGTTTTGTTTTTCAAGAAACTTGAAAATTTCTACACTTAATTTCATAAAGTTCTTGTTCATCTTTGTTTAATTGATCTTTATCAAATACATTCGTATATACATATTTAGGTAAGGGATATCTACTCTAATAAACCTAATTTTTTTTAAAAAAAATTCCAATATCCTTTAACTCAAAATTCTTTTTAAAACAAAAATATTTTAGTTCCCCGAGTTTCATGTAAAACAATTTTCACTGTATCTTAGAAAATGTACTATCTTTTTTGGTTATCAAATACTGATATTTTTACTTATGACAGTAAAATCCTATTTCTGAGTATAAGCAATTAAATTGAATGACTTTTTTTATTATATATATATATATATTTAGTTTTATCAGTTTAAAATATTCAAATTTTAATCTCTATGTAAATTTGTAATATCAAAATCATTATTAAAATTGCAAAAATTTCTGTTTTCATTTCCGAATTAAAAACTATCTCTACCTTAATCGAAAAATTGTCTGAACAAGTAATATATATATATATATATACAAAAATTAAGTCAATTCCTACTTAGGGCAACAAATTTTTTTTTGTTTATTAAATTGAATTAATGAATTTATATTTGAAAAAACTGTCTTAACATTAAGTCTCATCCAATACAAGTTTAAAAGAATAAGTATTTGAAGCCCAGAAAAAATTAGTTAGAAAAACGTACTGGCGCCATCTGTTGCAGGTAATTCTAACTACGTCAGAAATAACGCAGGATAAACTTAAAAATAAAAAAATAAAATTTATTTAATGAATTCATATTTGAGAAAAACTGTATTAAATATCAAGTGTCATCAACTACAAGTTTCAAAAAATGTATTTGAACTTCAGTGGATGAATAAAAAGTATTTCAATAGCGATTAAAAATATTTAACAAGATATATACAAATAAATAAATATATATAAGGAGAGTGAGTGAAATAATATTTGGAATTAAAAAAAAATTTTCCACTAACAATGATTATATATTTCTAATATCTATGTGCAAAAGTATCTGTTTTTAGATTTGAGCTTCATATAGTACACTTTTACTATTTCATACTTAAAAGAAATTGCTTAACAAACATGTTCCTTTTTTTTTATTATGTTGTTTTATAATGTTCTGAAAAAGAAGAAAAGTATGTATGCAGAAATGCGTGAAAAGAAAAGTTAGAAAATACTATCAGTTTCAAATGGCTAAAATGTAGAATAGGTGGTTCCTTGGATTTGGCAATGTTTATCTCGATGATAGAATGAATTCGGCCCCATTATTTTTGGCTTCCCCTTCCCATTATTTCCGGGAACACCTATCGCTACATATAGATAGTTTGGCGACGGATTCTAGTCGCCAAAAAATTGATTTCGCTAAGGGGCCACCAATTCTACACTTCAACTTTTTTTCCAACTCCGCCCAATAAGCAGGGGAAAAAGTGAATATTTTTTAACATCGCACTTAAAGCAACACTAAGGCGGTTTCCAACTAACCTCGTAATTCTGAACCATGCTCAAGTGATAAGCGTGAAATCTCAGGTGGCAACCCTCCCTCCTAACTTCCGCACCACACTAACTTTTGGACTTTTAGCCAAAACAGATTTAACGTGCATCAATCCCTCTATCTGACAGGTCTTGTGTAACATCAGGACTCGAACCGGTGATTCGGCCAAGCCGGCCACGAGTTTGGCTGACGCAGCCACGTAAGACATATCAAACATAAGGAGAAAGGGAAAAATTTTTTTGGGCCCCCTTTAAAAAATGACCACCTTTTTGAAGGGAAAATTCCTAAGAATTTCAAAAAGAAAGCAATAGCATAGATAAAAAAGGGGGGATGGCGAATATTGGACGCGTGCCATTCATGGCACGCGACACAAAAATTTTTTGGGCACCCCCAGTGATCAAAATGGTGGTTTTTTTTTTAAACAGCTGTTCACTAAGTTTTTTCGGAACAAACGCGATGATTGGTCGTGGTGCGAGGGGAGCAAACTTGTTTTGTAATTGCCTTCCCTTTTAGTTACGCCGGGCCCAAAAGTTGTTTTTGATGTAAAATTTGTCTACGCATAGCATAAATCAATTTCGTTGACACAAATGTATTTTTTAAAATTTTTTTTGTTTAAAAATTTTTCATTTTTAACCGATTCAACATGGCTATTTTAGAACAAAAAGTGCAAAATAGTAAGTGTAACAGAGAATTTCAAACTTGGTGAATCTCGAAATATGACATTATTAGTAAAGGGTGGAAAAATGGTGCGTGTTTTATGTTCTGGAACATTGGTATACAAAAAATACATCGTCTGTACACATCACAAATACCCTCTTGTCAAAAAAGTGAACCACAGCAAAAATAATTAATTTCTTATAAAAACCCTTTGGGATGACTCCAATTTAGCATGCATTCTACTGGGGGAGCATCTTAAATCCTAATAAAAGTTAAAAAGTCACCAAAACACATTCCCCACCAATGTTATTTTAATTTGAATTACACGTATAGCTTTAAAATACTGACTATACAGTACAAAAAGGGATTTTTTCGTAGAAAAAAAAGAAAATTTTGAGAGTTGTTAGTATTTAATTTTATTATTTTACCTATAATCCCAATTCAAAATATTTCGACGGCACGTCTATACCTCCCCAAACATTTCTTAAGAAAAAATGACACGTTGATCCATAAAAGTGCGCCACCCCTGACATAGAACAAGCAATGATGTAAAATACTAACAATACACAATATTTTAATAATTAAATATATTATACACAAAAGTAATGTTTTTTTTTGTAACAAAATTATAAGAAATCTTTTAATCTTAATATTCAAAATTTCATCCTAGTTATAAACAGCCAAAAATAAAATGTGTTCCCTCTTAGAACCCAATTTTAAATACTTTTTCGAGTCATAACTATTAAAATACTATTTTCTGTTGTCATTATTGTCATTTCATTAAGCCAGAGATTCTCAAACTGTGTGGGCCGCGAGCTTGTCGAAAATAAAAGATTATTTAAAAATTTACTAACTTACAGAAAGGAAGCGCGTGCAAATCAAAATACATTCAGGCATTAAAAATAATAAAATACGCATTTACCCGATATAAAATTTTTTAAAAATGAGCGGGGAAAAGTAACGTAATGCTTAAAATAAATTACTTAAAATATCTGTTGTTGTTGCCATCGTGCGTGTTTTTTATCCTGGGGCACATAAGAAATAAAAGTGGAACACAGAAACATACAATACAAAAAGAATAGAGATATTAATTACAAATGATGATCCGAGCATAAAACGGGGCGATGTTTTCATTGAGATGGGAATCCATTACAGGGGGAAAATATTTCTTTTCCCGAAGAAAATACATCCATGCCTTATCGATTTGAACCCGAACCCACCGGAACGGGGTCTTTCCCCCATACTGGGGGGTGGTACTTAAAATACCTATTACTTAATAGTAAAATTTTTTTACGTAGACCAGGGTTGGTCGCAAAGAACAAGATAGTTCTTAAGAGCGATGAGAATTTATTGTCAAAAAACCAATGCTTAAAATACAGAATTCAGCAGCAATATTCGCAGAAAAACTTTAGAAGGGCTTCACACCTTCAACAGCACGCAGACACAATTATGGGGTCAAAAACACTATATAAAAAAATTATTTCCAAAAAACGCTCATTCAAAAGCCGAAGTAATCACAATCGTTTTCCAAAGAGCAATACAACTGATCTCTAGTCAAAAACCAAAGACTTACTTTCGGTGGTTTTTCTATTTATATCCCCGCGCAGACAATTCGAGAAAGACCGTTCTAGATTTTGAAAAGTGGGTTTCACTAATTTTTGGAAAAACCAGGGGAGTCCCGAACTCACCCTGGTCGCCAACATGATCGCCGTAACCAAAATGACGCCGTTCCGATTGAATCCCCTTTTAACATAAGGGAGGGGTTGTTGTGAATATTACAATTTTTAAAGTAAATGAAATCTAATTTAGAGTAAGATATATAAAAGGCATTAACATCCAAATACAAATTATTTGCACTATTTGCTTCCCCGTAAATAAAAATCCTTATGGAAACTTTTTTTGTTTAACGACGATTTATGGGGTTGTGTGTGTATTGTTTTTTTTAATGTCAAAGAACATCATTATTACATTCAATATATTGTTAATACATGGGAGGAGGGCACGTTGAAAATGATTGTGTGAAAATTGGGTAGGAAATATTGAAAGTCTGAAAAACACTGCATTAAGTCCAAGACACATTGTATTGTGATACCCGTACAAAATATGCACAAAACCAAAAAAAACCCAGAACCTATGTTTTTAATTTAAAAAAATAAACAAAATTTTTGTCAAATTTTAAAAAATTTTTTCTTCTTTTACCAATGATTTAAGAAAATTATTAAATTGTTGTTGAATGAGTGCGAGAAGCAAGTCGTTATTTGTTGATCTTCTTTATTGATTGGTGAAAAGAATCAAATTGTTTAAAAAGTAATTTTGAAAAATTTGAATTATTTCTGCTTTTTTATAAATATATCTCCCACTAAGGAAGTAAGGGTGTTTTCTTTTTAAGGCATTTATTTGAAGATAAGTTTTTTAAAAAGCTAGTCAGTTTTTTTCATGAAAGGTATTATTGCGTTATTCTTTTCCTGAAAATATGTGTATTTAATTATATACAGTTATATACTGTTATATATTAATAATATAGAGTTCAGATATAAAATTGTAAGAGAATTTATACTATTATTTTTTGACTTATATAAATACTTGAATTCTTTCACTAAACCAAAATCTTTGATAAAATTTAAAAATAAGCAAACGAAAATAATTATTTTCAGTTAACTAAAAATATCCTTAATTTCCTAATATGAATTGTTAGTGTGAAACATATAATTATTTTTTTAAAAAATAATACATAGTCTCTCACCAGTTTTAAAAGGGCCCACCCAAGTTTATTCGAATCCATTCCCCCTTTTTTTACCTGCCTAACTGTTTCAAATGTATTCCTGAAATGAAAATATAAACGTTTTTCTATAATGAGTAAGTCCAATGAAATATCTTTTTACTCAAATTAATGGTTGGAGCATTTAAATCTAAATCAATTTAAATTTCGACAAAAATTCTAAAGTTTAATTCATGCAACACAAAAGACAGACTCAAAATTTTAATTACAATCCCTTGTAAAATGTATTTTTAAAACAACAATTCATTGAAAGCATATTTAAAAGTTATGAATTGAGCTTATTAATATCGTCATCTGTAAGCCTTATAAATTTGTGACTCTCATTAATTTGCATTTATATTAATTGTGAAGCAATTTTATGAATATAAATTTTCAAAATTAATACCCAAAATAAAGATAGCTTACATTTTTGTTAGTATGTGCTTTCTTCACATTGTATTCAAAAGTTGTCAATCTAATTTTTGTTAAACCTTAAAAATGATACGTATTCAACAACCCACATTTAAATTATATTTTTGAAGTATATGTTTCCATGTTTTCTCTATTCAGAAAGTAATTTAAAACCCTAGGAAGGTACCAGAGTTATATTCATAACACATTTATTTTGTTTCAACGTAAAAGCGTCAATTTTAAAACAACTTTAATTATTGCAAAATATATAATTTGGGAAAAAAAGCTTTTATATTGAGGCTATAATTCCTAACTAACCCTTAAATAAAATTCCGATAGTTAATTATGTGAAATATTTATTCAAAGAAATTGTTACTCTTGTGATACGTACTTTTACAAACATATTTCTTAAAACTGTAGAATAATTTCATGGAATATGAAATCAAAGTAAAACATTTCTTTTATGTCTCATTATGTTGACTCGTAACGTTTTTAAAAGTTTTATAACATTCATTGATTTTGCTTCTTTTTTGAAACAAAGCTTTTTCTTAAATGCTTGTTTTGTTTTGTCCTATCTTCTCAAGATCAAAAAAATATCATTATATTTATCAATCATTAGAATTTTTTACACTGCTGGCCACCGTAAATGCAACACCAAGAAAGACAAGAGATAGTACAACAAAATTCATTTTGTAGATAACATGTTGACCAATTTTCAAATGATTAAATTTATAGACTTCTGTGAAATGTGGTCCCTGCCAGAATCAGTAGCCACAGTAGCCGCCATTGTTGGAGATCACCGCTGCCACACGCCTCGGCATTGATTCAAAGAGACTTTGGATGGGTTCTTGGGGTACAGCAGACCAAGACGCTTCCACACGTTGCCAAAGTTGATCTGGTGTGGCAGCTGGGGTGTAATCTGGGACAATCGTAGAGTGACCATGGACCACATGTTTTCTATCAGCGAGTGATCCGGAGAGCGAGCCTGCCAGGGAAGCAATTCAATCTGGTGATTGATAAGGAACCTTTGGACAATGCGTGCCATGTGTGGTCGTGCATTATCCTGTTGAAATATGGCTGTGGTCAAGCCCTAAAGGTAAGGAAGGACAACTGGCTCCAACAACCATGAGATGTAGTGCTGGCTGTTTGTACCGGTCGTCTGAGGGGGTGCGAGGTGATATCCAAACCGCCCCATACCATTACCCGGTGGGACCATTTTGGGGGGCATAAAGCAACTGTTCAGCATCCTCTCCCACGGGTTCCAGACCTCCCACCCCGTGGCGTTTCAGAAGATGCGTGACCGTAAAGACAACTTCATTCCTCCGCCCCCCTTCTTCATCGCACCATTAGGGCGGGAAAGGTTTTTCGGTCGGGGGAGAAAAGAAGGGGGCGGGGGACGACCACTTGCGAAACGACGTCGAATGGACGCGAGACACTGAATGATGCGTTCAAACTTAATATGCTGGCTATGGTTCGTGATGAGCGATACGTCACGCCATGCGCACAATTTTTCCTGTCCTCCCCTAAATGGTACTGAGGGGGTGCTATCAACCAACGGTCCATCACCCCCCCCTGCATCCAACGGTCACATATCGCATTACAGTTTGGTTTCGTCCCAAAACGACTACCGATTTCCTTTGAAAGATATTCCACAAACTCGGTAGGGCCCCCATCCTTCCTCGTCGAACTCGGATACTTTTATTCAAAGCTGACTTTTTTTCGACGAGACATAACGATCTTTTTGAAAAAACCCCAAAAAAAACACAATCGCTGAACTTGAAATCGTCGAAATCTCCCAAACCTTAAATAGCGCTTTGGGGCGCCAAGGGAAAGTGATGTCTGTCGTGCTCAAATTCTAATCATTGATATCTCACCTCCGCTAATGCATGTTGTAAATTTCATGTTATTTGCATTCTTCCTTCACGGTGTTGATTTTGGGGGCCAGCAGTGTTTAAAGGGGGCCGTACGATTCTTTTGAAAAAAACGGTCAAAATCATAAATCAATTTTTTCTTACCCTAAATTATTTCCTGCACATTTTCCATTATCGCACAAAATTTGAAAGCTGTAGGGAAAAAAACTTTGAATTATCTTTTATGTTTGTTTTTTTCCACTTCGATTAAAAAACTTTTAAGCTGATTTATCTAAGAAAGGAAAAAAATGACCAGTTTATTTTTCTTCCAAATTATGACTTTTTTTTTCTATAAAGTTAAATGCTTTGATATTTTTTTATACTGCTATTAATACATACAAAAAAAGTTGGTATGCATTTTTAAATCAAAGCAATACTTATTTTTTAAAAAAATAGTGGAATTTAGAATTGATAAATTTTTTAAGGAGTTTTCAATAAGCATTCATTAAAGAAAAGTATTTTACGAATATCAATTATGTGTTATCACAAAACCCATACTATAACTTTTGCTGTACAACGAACTTGTAAGTAAAATATTTGTCCATTATGAGGAAAGGAATAGCATTTTAATGATTTTCTTAAATTCTTCTATAAAAAAGATCAATAATTAGGGGTTTTTTTGGATTATTGTAGCACAAAAATTATTCTACATACACTACTGGCCATTAAAATTGCTACACCAGGAAGAAACGTAGATAGCAAAATGATATTTGTTGGACATATATATTATACTGGAAATAACAAATGATTAAATTTTCAAAAATTAAGGGTTCATAGATCCTGAGAAATCAGTACCCAGAACAACCACCTCTGGCAGTAATAGCACTGACTCGTATACGTTTGGGCATTGAATCAGAGATTGGATTGCATGGACAGGTATAGATGCCCACATGAAACTTCAATACGATGTTACAGCTCATCAACCGTCGTGACTGGTGTTTGGTGACGAGCCAGTTTCTCGGCAACCATGGACTAAGCTTTTTTTATTGGTGAGAGGTCTGAGGTGAAGACGATAGCACAGCCAGGGGCAAACCTTTGAACATTTTCGGAATCAAGGAAGCTCTGTACAATACCTACAACATGCGGTCATGCATTATATTGCTGAAACGTTATTGTTCCTCGAATAAATGGTAGAGGCATGGGTCGTAACATAACAGAAATGTAACGTGCAGTGTTCAAAGTGTCATCAATGCGAACAAGAGGTGACAGAAATGTGTATCCAATAGTACCCCATACCATCACGCAGGCGATGGGCCAGTATGACGACGACAAATGCACGCTGTCAATGTGGGTTCACCAGGATGCCGCCAGACATGGGTGTGACGATCTTGGTGCTGTAAACAGAACCTGGATTCATCTGAAAAAATGACATCTCGCCATTCGTGCTCCCATGTTCATCGTTGACCACACCATTGAAGAGAATCCTGTCTGTGATGCAGCATCAAGGGTAACCGCAACCATGGTCTCCAAGCTGAGAATCCATGCTGCTCTGAATGTCGTTGAACTGTTCGTGCAGACACTTGTTGTCTTGCAAACGACCTCAATTCTTGCCTCAGGGCTCGTAATTTGGTTATACGATCCATTTAGGTAATACTGGTAACATGCCTATCTTCTAAGCTGCTGGTGTTTGAGGCACATTGAGATCCAGCACGGTGTTCCATATTACCATCCTGAACCCATCGATTCCGTATTCTGCAAAAAACTTTGGGATCTCGATCGAGGGAGGGCAATACTCATAGGATAAATCGACCCCCCCGGGATCGCTACAGTTCGACCATCAAAGTCAGAAACGGCGTACGCAGCGATTCTAACGAGACATCAAAACCCATTTTTCCCAGGCGAAATTTAAAGTAATTTGTGTATGAGAAACGGGGGCTGTTTCCTCATTTCACAAATGAAAAGGTCATTACGGCACCTGCTTTGTCTGAATGCGCTGAAAAGCTAATCATTTGCGTATCACATCACCTTTTTCCTTTCTTTTAAATTTCACATCTGTAACATTTCGCCCTTTTTTGAGCAATTTAATGGCCAGTAGTGTACATATGCAGGTACACATGCAGAAACTAAAATTGTGAAAATTTTAACCAAAAAAATGTTTTTAATTGTACCATGTCAAATAAAAACAAACAGAACGAGCAGCAGAATAGGCTGTTATATAACCAACACATAATTCAGTTTTCTCAAACGTTCAATGCTTGCGACCCAATATTCAATCATAATTTTCCTCGCACCCCCTCCATACAAAAACAATGTATTGAATTCAAAAGTACTATACTTTTTTCCAAGGGGACAATACTATTTTTCCTCCCCCAATTACCACCGGGATATATCCCCTTTGCTCAGCCAAAGCCTTAATTGTCCCGGACGTATATATACGTTTTTCCGAAGTACGATCTTTTCTGTGCACTGCCATCCATCAAATTATTCCGAAGCCTTTGGAATGTATTAAAAGGACTTTGACAGTGTTTGCGAAGGATTTACTTATTTCACACAAAGAGAGAGAATTTGTTTACTTATTCCTTTTCTCTCTCCCTTCCCATACATCACATACAAGCTTCTACGTGAAAAACGATGGCATTGGGGAGTGAATTGGGAAAATTTTAATCGGGAGTTAAGGGATTAATTATAAAGCGTACGAATTATCAAGATGAGCGTTAGTTTTTGTGTATTATTTTATATACGACAAGCCCATGGAGTTACTGGTAATAATTAAGCTTGTTCTTAACTTACTATATTTAAATTAATTATCAAATACATTGTGCAAAACTCATAAGTGTATTGTATCAGTGTAAATGTGTATTTTATTTTTTATGTCAGAATGTTTTTTGTTTTCTTTCTTTCCTTAAATTAATAATTTTTTTAAAAATATTTTTTTTTTGTTTTCGAGTTTTTATTATGCTTGCGCCCCCCTCGCAGAGTTAACACGCCCCCTTAGGGGGCGCACCCCACAGTTTGAGAAACGCTGGCATAATTTAATTGATTGCTTGCAAGGAAAGTGCTTTATGTTATACAATCACTTTATGTTCATTATATTTTATTTTATATTAAATATAGCTATATTTTATACTATGTTTTATATATATTGTTACGAATTTTGTGTAAAAAATTTTTAAAATATGTAAATAATTTATATATGAATGTGTAATACGTTTGTATTACTCTGTGTTGTATTTATTTTATGTTAAAATTGCAATATTCCCAAACAACGCCGTTTCTTACATTATAATAGCGATTCAGTGGAAACTTTACAAATTCTTGGCGATAGAGCCGAGTTGGCATCATTTTTAGCTACTATTTTTGGCAAGTTTTCAACCCAACATATTCTTCTGTAAATTAGTGGAGAAATCTACTAATTTCACAATCTGTGACGCAAGTGGATTTTCCTCAAAAGATTCGTGATTCCTATAAATAGATGTCGCTTGCTGAAAATGGATTAGTCTTGTTTTTGACCTTTGCAGAGTAGTATTGATTTGCCCATGTAGAATCTACCAGCGATTAGTGATTACTTTGGCTGTTGAATAGGACGAGCGATTGCTTGTGAATAATCTTTAAACATACTTGTATTTTAGGCACTAATAATTGTGTCTGAGTGTCGTAGGTGCGAAGGCCTTCTGAGATTTATTAACCGAATTGAGTATTTTATCCTGTATTTCAAGGATTGTTTTTCGATTGCTTACATCGCTCTTAAAGAACTAATTGCCTTGCTTTTTGTGACTGATTGCATAAAATCCATTGCATTTTATAATATATTTGTACTACTCAATCTCATGTTTTTGTTATAATTACCGACTTAGATCTATACGTTATTGATTAACATATCACATGCAATAAAGTAATTATGAAATATGTTTCAGTTCCCCCACAATGGACCGTAGAACCAAAAAATGTCTCAGTGGTGCTTGGACATAGAGTGTGGATTGACTGTGCCGCAGTCGGCTTTCCAGCGCCTAGTATCCTATGGAAAAAGCTTATTCACACTGGTAAGCAAAGTCTATTAAAATACATTATACTCTCATAAAAAAAATATTCTACTCAAAAGGCAAGCTATACATGTGGAAATTGTATCTCATTGCTTCAAAGTCTGCATTATTCTTATTTAAACCAGATTAAATTACATTTCTATATTCATCAGCGGCTCTTAAACTGTGGTCCACCGACCCCTGGGGATTCGTGGAGTATCCTCATGTAGTGTTGAGATTTCCCTGAAAGGCCTCGTGGAAAAATTGAAAGATATACCATTCTAGACAAGATTACTAAATAGTCATCGATGAAGTAACTTACCCAGGGTGGGGACTTTTCCAGGGTACGGGCTATTTTAAATTTTTTTCAAGGGTTGGGCCCCCCCCCAAAGTGGCCACAAAAAGGGGGAAAAATTTGGGCCCCACCCCCTTGTTTTTTTCCGATTGTTTTTAACCCCATGTTTATAGTCGTAAAGTAAATTTGTTTTAATAATTTTTTTTTTTAAATTAATTTTTGATTATTTATCAAAAATTTTTTTTACTTTTTTGTTCCCAGTCAAAAAAATCAAAAATATGTCGTATTGTAATGTCCTACTGCGCATTCTGTATCGTGTAATGTTATACTGCGTATTGTGGTATGATACGAGCAGTGGCGTAATGTACACTTCCGCATAGTAGTGGGGCGCAGGGTTCTAGGGGCCCAAGGTCTGATTTACGTTAAATAAATATGGTTTTGCAATCCCTTGTAAGATCCGGCTTTGGCCCAAAATCTGACATTGCAGGGGCAGGGGGACCTAATATTCTCCGTTACACCATTGGATACGAGAATGGTAGATTTTCAACCCTCGACGCCCCTTCCTTGAAAAATTCTAATGTGCGCTAATGCGCAGTGTCGTAGGTGTGGTGAAGTAGGAAAAAAAGGTCTACAATATTTATTTTATAATTTAATATAATAAATACAGAATATGTATATTTTACCACAGAACTAAAATTTAAAAAAAAACTTACACTTTTTAAAAACGAGTTCAAAGCAAAATGTAAGATTCAAACATAAAAATAATAGCCCCAAATATAATATGAAATGATGCGTTTGTTATGAAACAATTCAAAATACATTAAAAAAAGCATTTAAATCTAAAGTTAGTTTTTGTTGCTATATTTAGTAGAAGACTTATATATATATATATTATATATATATACGAGTATATATATAGTCTGCGTACTTCAATCAATCTTGAATACTTCCCTATATAATTACTAACAGCTAAAATCTCCAGGCGGTCACTCCAAAATGTCTTTCCGGTCCACCGGTCGATCGCGATTGACGTGATGCCCACACCGGCTCTACTAGAACTTGTATTTTGATCAAGAGTATTAAGTCGAGGAGACATGTTTAAAATCTTGGGGGTCCGTGATATCGCCCTGTTTCATAAAAAGTGCCGTGATTATCGACAGTTTTAGAACTAATGTTCTTCATCATAAATATTTAGAATTGAAACTCCCCAAGTATGTTGTTACAGACCAAATACTATTCCCAGCATTAATTTGACAAAAATAATACAACCCTAGAAAATGTCAGCAAGGTTTTCAGATAGAATTGGCGACAAATTATACCACCAAGAAACGAAGGGGAACACTCTGGAATCGACTTTTCTGGAAATTGCCATGAGACTATATAAGAAAACCTTGAGTTCAGAAGTGAGTAAGTCGAGTTCGAAATTTGCTTGAGCTGTTGTCTGAGTTAAGACAGAAGCTTTATCTGCTTGTGGAACTGTTTCTGGGCGTTGTAAAACTTTTTACAACGAGAGTGTTTTTCCATTATTGTAAGTAAATGTTTTAATAGTTCTGCGGAAGATTCGATCTGGGCACCTTCCGATTCGAAAATGAGTATCTTAGCCACCACGCCAAAACGATCGTGGCCGCGTGGAAGCTATTACTGATTTTATTAGATATCATGCCACCAAACTACCCCCATGCCAGGATTCGGGAAAAATGATACCATATTCGTGGCGAGCGTGTGAGCAGTTGCGTCACTTTAAGTGCGATGGCTTTGTGGGTTGCGTCATTCTTGTGTGACGGCTTATGGGTTGCGTCATTCTTGTGTGACGGCTTATGGGTTGCGTCATTCTTGCGTGACGGCTTATGGGTTGCGTCATTCGTAACGTGACGGCCTTGTGGGCTTGCATCGTCGTATGTGACGACTTAATTACGTCATGTGTCTGAGGGCTTGGTTGCTTTTGCGGTGGATAGATGACACCATGACTTCTGCGTGAAGGGTGTGGTTTTCTTTCCACGGCCAGGGTCACCAATGAAGGAAGATTTGATCTGGGTGCATCCAATCCAAAAACGAGTATCTTAGCCACCACGCCAAAACGATCGTCATCACGTGGAGGCTATTACTGGTTTTATCTAGAAATCACACTGCCACAATTCTTAGTATGTAACCGTCGCTTTGTCTTCGTGTAGTCATTTGTTCATCCTCGTCCATTAATATTTTTTTTATTATTCAATTAATTGGAATCCTCGGCTATGTTTCCCACCCATGAAAGTTGTAAAAGAATCGTGGTACATTTCTAAAACATGCCTAATATGCTTTTATTTATTTCTACTTATTAGAATAATGAAAATATGAACATAGAAAAAGCATACTGAAAAAATACTTTCTGTTTAATTTTGTGATAACAAGTACATTTAATTAATAACGAAGACAAAAAAAAGCAACAGTTTAAGGTGCTCAAAAATACAAATCAATCGCAATTAGAATATTTATTTGTCTAGAGAAACTCTCCAAGTTGAATTATCCTGTAATTGTTCTCCTAGTATTCACATTTTTAAATGGTGTATTAATATCCCTTCAGAAAGTTTTTAATTGAGAAACAATTTCAGAGTTTCGAGCTTATTCTTATATAAGTGTGCAGTACTACTTCATTGAAGGAAATTCTTAAGTTATTAAGTCCTGTATTTTGTTTTAATATTACCTTAAATTTCATTAGTTTTCTTTTTTTAATTTGAAAACAATTAAAGTTGCATGGTTTATTTTACAGCGCATTGAAACGATTGTGCAATCCTGAGTGAAATTATCAGAGTATTAAAAATTTTAGAATACATTTTGATCCAAGTACTTTTTAAATGTTCTCTGACTGCTCTCAAAAATTGGCGTGCAGCAAACATCCATTTCTGTCAAAGCTTTGAATTTTCAATTTGATGCCTCAGCTCCTCATATGTCTCTAAATTTTACAGAATAACCTTCCTTTTATATTCAGTAAGAAAAATATATCCCATTCTGAATTATATTTACTCGCGTATCAAGATAATATTTTGAATGCAATAAATATTTTTAGATTTATTTAGTCATGGGAGGATAACTATGATACTATACAATGTTGAATAAACCTTACTTGTTTGTCAAAATAAATTTAAGTAAATCCAGAGAATATTGTGACTCAACTTTATCAAATCAGATTCTGTATTCCTATTTCTAAAACTACATTTTACTCGAGAACTATCAATAATACTTTAAGTTATTCTGTTATTGCATCTTGTTTCATCCTTCCGGGAAATCCTCCTGTATACTACATTTACTATTCCTTTGTTCCATAGAAAGACCCTAAACTGAAGTTTCAACAAGTGTACTTCAAGTGACAACTAACTTCGTATCCGTTGGTTACAGTCAACAGTTTTTCACTGTGTACTGAATGATTTATACTATTCCGAACGCCTTTTATACTGATAGTAAAACTTTTCAGGCCAGATTCACACACAAAACGTTCATTCCTTATTCTTCCAACTATTCCGAACTTAAAATTGAAATATTCCTATGAATCTAAAAATAGGATTTATACTGAATACAATGTGCATTTACTGATACTGAGAATTTTAAAAGCAGCATTTGCCAATTACACAAAACGAAAATGCTTCCAAAAATAAATAACCATATTTAAAATTTAAATTTGATTGAAAGAATTATTTTTCTTAAAAGTCAGTGGTAAAATGAAAAAAATTTCAACCGATTTTAAGGAATACTGTAAAAAATAGTCATAATTTATGAAAAAATTGTTAAAGTGATTTCTTTTTTTAAAAATTGATAGTTAAGAATTTATGAATAGAATTGTTTTCAAAGCTGAACAGTGAAATGCTCCTGTTAAGAAAAGGTATCAGAGAACAACTTGAAAAGTGGACAGGAAAAGAAAAAGCAAAATGAAAAATTCGAATTCGATAATATTTAAAACTTCAATACATACAAGGTGCATAAAAAAGAAGCTTTAGTCAAACGAAAAGAACTACAGCTACACAAGCTTTTATGCTGCATCTATGAAGTGACTTTGACCTATAATGAAAGTGACAACAGCGCCCCAAGTCGAGAAATTTAGAAAATAGGCATTACAAGTTGAAACGAAAAAAAGAGCAAAATACCAGTTAGAAAGATTTAGAGCATTAATTAATTAGTACGAATCGCGATATTTGGTTCTCATGGATAGGATAAATTGTTACCTGTATACCTAACAGAGTAAAATCATTGCATTCTCTTTTTGTAAGATGTTTAAAGGAATAGTCACAGGTATGATAAAATATGTACATAAAATAGGTACTTGCATCAATACAATTTGAAGATAGCCCTAAAAAGTACGCAAAGGCAAACTGTCACTCAGTGACAACAAGTTCATGTTGAGTATGTTTGAAGAATGCAGCGTTGTTCAAGATGTACCATTGTATACTTGAAAGTAATTCTGCATGCACAATACTCAGTATTGTTGCAAGTATCTGGAAAAGGAAACGTAGACTTGTATGTGAAGCATCATAAACCTGATATTTTACGAAATGCCACAGGAAGCAATCCAACGGAGTGAGATCCGACGATCGCGGAGGTCATTCAACACAACCACCATTCCCGATAATTCTTTTGTTCAACACAATCTTTGAGGAAGCTTCGGAATACGGATGTCTGGTACATAGGGGCACATTCATGTTGAAACCACAAGAATCGTAATAAGGATAGGGAATGTTATCCACAAATTTAGGTGGGATATCTAGTAAGAGTTACTGGAAAATTCATAATTAATTTAATTTTAAACAAAAAACAAAACACTTCGTTAAAGTTTTATTGATAGTACACATAACGAGCTGTAAAACTTTATCCATGAGAAGTAAGTAGTTTCTAAGAAAAAGGTACATAAGCTTCCGTAATTTAACATGGGCTCCTGTAGACGTGCCGGCCGTATATAGGCGACAATTTATCTTATCCGTGTGAGCCGAATGTTCCGTACTAAATAATTGATGCTCTAAAATTTTCTAACTCGAAACTTTGCTCTATTTTTTTTTCCTTTCGTTTCCGATTTGCAATACGTGGCCGCTGTAGCCGAGTGGTATAGGTATCGAAAATCGTGGCTTGCCTTGTCACGAGTTCGAGCCCAGTACCACTAAAGACCCACCGTGTAGGGCAGCGATGCACGTTAAATCTGTCGAGAGCTGAAACGTCCTCCCGTTGGTGTGGTGTGGTAGTTAGGAGAGGCGGGTGCCAGCTCAGGTCACTTGACCATGGTTCAAAATTACGTGGTCCGTCGCCAAAAGCCCTCGTGTAGCTGAACAGTGCGACGTTAATATTCAATCAATCAATCAAACCGATTTGCAATACTATTCTACAAATTTTGCCACTAGGGTGCAGCTGTCGCTTGTAGTAGGTCGGGATATTCGCTTCACTATACCGTGATCTCACTTGAATAGCTGTTGCTGTCTTTGTTTGCAAGTATTTTCAGATTAAAGAGATTTTCTCCTATGCACCCCTCTGTATCTTACAGAACACTAAATCTGGGAAGAAAAAAAATCCCAAGATTTATATTTGTACAAATAATGAAATCAAGCATTTTCTAGACCCATTCGAGTGGTTGGAAGGATACAAAGCGTTTTACTTTAAAGAAAAGATAATTTATTTCATGTATTTGGATGCGAGCATGATCTCTGCTGTAAAAAAATTACTATTGTAAAAAAGTGTCATTATTATTATTAAGGCATTCATTATTTTAATGCATATTATCTGGATATTTTTGTGAGTGTATTTAGCTTATTGTCAGTGAAAAAAATATGAATTAATTTTTGTAATGTTTTCCATGAAAAAAATATCATATTACAAATCATTCCTAAAACGATCCGAAGAAAAGTTTATTTATCAAATAGAAAATATTTTGAATTTCTTTCAGAGAATAAAAAATCATTCTCTTAATTTTATTGCTCTTAAACGTTACCTAACAATAATTCATTTTTATGACTGTGTAAAGTGTTTTATTTTTAACGCTATTGTTTTCGCATTACGTAAAAAGAAAAAAATTTAATTTGGTATTTTTCATATAATTGCAAAAAATATTTTTGAGAAAAAAAACTTCTATTTATAAGAAAATTTTCATAGTGCTGTAATACATTTATTTATACATAAGGTATAGTTTGTAAAAATGGGTCGTAAAAAGTTTAATTGAACTAAAAAAGAGCGCCAAGAACAAATTTTGCAAAAAAAAAAATTTAAAAAAATAAGAAAGTGTAAGAAAGACATGTATTTTTCTTGTTATTCGAATGTCTCACCTATACCCGATTTTGTACCTGAGTAAAACCTATATTCTGTGCCAAAATGTGTAGCAATCACGTCCGGGTCACCATTTGGCGTGTTGAGTGGCAAAGTAAAATAGCAGAGATTCATCAAAAATAAACTTTATTTCAACAACTAACAAATAAAAACTAAGTTCGAAATATATATATTTTTCGTCAGAGTGGAATTCTGAGTAAACAGAAGAAATGCCAGAAGACATTTCTTCCGACCAATGAAATTCAATAGGAGGTACTAACAGCCAATGAGACGTAAGGATCAAGAATCCTATATTGTGTGAGTAAGGATGATCCGATATGAATAAGAATCATGCGGTATTATAAAAGTACACTACAGACAGAAAATATTTTAAAGAAATTAGTTGAAAATGTACATATTCAACAGTTAGAAAAACTTCGAAACGCAGCCGGAGAATTGAAAACCTAAATCCTGAACAGCTAGAAAAGAAAAGGAAGCACGATAGAACGTATCATGAAAATATTAAAAATAAAACACAAAATAAATGTAAGGCTTATATGAGGATGGAAAACAAATTGAATATTTTGACAACGATGACTTAAATAAGGGGTGTAAATTTTGTGGTGTATTGACATTTTAAAAGAAAATGCCCAGATCGAAAAATAATTGCTGCCATGAAGGTAAAATCAAGCTAGTGCATCCAGATGAATATCTGACTGAAATTAAAGATTTGTTAGATGGTACAACAGAGATGAGTAAACATTTTAGAGAGAATGTTAGAGTTTATATATAATAATGCATTTGCATTCGCTTAAAATTATTCAGTACATGTAAAAATTACAGCTTTACAATTTTAGCAATGATTATGAACAATTATATAATTTATATACGGGTGTAGCCCCCACGGTGTTTAAATAAAGAAAATCACTGTCATAAAAAGAACTAAAATTTGTTTTCAGTAACTTTTCAGCAGTGCTGATTTCCTTTATTCTTTCTAAACCTATAGTTGTGACGGGCTCACGCGTTTTTTCTGTAACATAACCGGGGCCCTTTGAGGGCCCCAATTAATGGCAACTTTTTTCCAACCCAAACCAAGAGTTAAATGCAATTGTGAAATCAAATAAGATAGTTTTAAAAAAAAAGAACAAAGTTTCAGAAAACATGATGGCAATTTGGGGGAAAGAGAAAGGAAGAGGTGAATTGACAGCCTTCATAAAGCCGAGATAATAAAGCCAAATTGATACAATTTAATTGCACGGGGCCCAAGTTTTCGCCGTGATAGAACCTTTTTTGAATTTGGGTTGGACTGATTATTTGATATTGGGACTTTTTAATATTATCAAATTAAAGTAGGGGATAATAAAATTTATTTAAAAATGGTCGTTACGTGACCCAGTTTAACATCTTGTGTTTGGTTTATTAAATTTATTTAAAATTTATTAAATTTTAAGTTATATTTTTAATAAAGTCATATTAAGAATTTTAAACTGTCATTCCATTCGACTCCCACCCTTCAAAACACCTGACAATAAAAATATGGTCCCCAAAAGAACGACATATCACATTTTTTAAAAAAAAGTATAATTTAAAAAAATTTTATATTTAACACACACACATAAAATTAAGGCATTATAAACCCTTGAGTAACTTTAACGCGAAATGTAAAATAACTCAATAAATATTAAATATGTTGAGTGAAGTTTTTTTTCTTTGAAAAATTCATAGAAGGATTACGAAATCTATGCTACAAAGAAGGTATATAAGGGAACTTTATTTTATCTCATGATACTACTTCCACTCAAAAAATGCAATTATAATGTTTCAACGGAATATATGATGCATCGTTTTTGTTATAAATGCAGACACAAAATTTGAAAAATGGAAATAAGTTCTTATGAATTTTTAATTAACTACTTTTCGTCTTCATTAAATATGCATTCTAGTTTCAGGTTAAGAGATTTTTCCTATACTTTTGAAAGATAATCTTTTTACGTTTACAGCACCATTGAGAAGTATTTTTTCCAAGACTTTCTAATAAGTTTTAATATTAATATTAATTTTCGGAATAAGGGATGCCAAAAATAAATAAATGCATCAACCTACGCGCGTGACACTCTTTCTTTTGCATTTATTAGTTAAACATTCTATAATAAAGTTTAAAGCACAAAGTATTAAAATGGTAGAGCAATACTTTAGAAGCTTCATCAATAGTTACTAATTAAAAGGGATTAAACTTAGGTGAAAATATTAAATGAAACTGAAAAAAATCTACGGTTATTTTTATATTTTTTCGATAACACTGATGAATGTACGATAGATCTAAATTCAATTTACTTGTGTATATATATTTTTTTAATTATTCATATTTGTTATTAAAGAATCCAACTATGTTCGGAATACTGATTTTGAAAAAACGTACAAAATTGATTTAAGAATATTATTAAAATGAAACAAAGACTTGAACGCAATTTTTTTGGCAAAAAATAATGAAAGAATGACATCTTTTCAAAACATTCTCCTTTTATGGTAAGTGCTTCGACAATAATATTATACCTATATATAGCTAAAATTTCATTACAGAACCGGTATTTTTGAAATATATCATTTAGAAATAGATTTACTCATATTGTAACAAAAATAGTTCACTTCGATTACTATGGACGCGATCTACCACCCGGTCTCAGGTGCCCGATTGCGGGCGACTTGCCAAAAGTAACTTATTTTGTTTTCTATGTATTAACTTTTATTTCTGTGTCACGTGTTTATTTTTTATTTATAGCATGAGGTTGATTCATGTGACGTCATAGTCACATGATAGTGATTCTAGCTAATCAATTCAAAAACTCATGTGACGTCATAGTCACACGATAAAAACTATCTTGGGGTTTCCAACTAATCAGTTCACGCGCTCCGGTGTTGCCAAGTTTTGCTCTTTGCAGAAACTTTCTCTTAAAAAGTACATATGTATACAAAATGCATTTTATTTAAAAGTATAAGCATAAAATATGACTTTTAATTTAAACTATTTTTGATGAAATTTTTTTCCCTAACATTTAAACATCTTTAACCAAATATGAAATTTGAAATTTTATCTGAGTTTTACAAATAGAACAAGTACAATTAGTTTAATGTTTGTTTTGAATTCAATGGAAAACACGTGTTTTCTTTTTATCATGTGACTTCATGAATCAAGCCCATTCTTTCTCTTGTGATTTATTAATAACTGTACTTGTATTTAAAAACGTTAACTGTAATTATGATTATGGAAAGTTCTAGAACTTTCAATGGCAATATATAAGGAAAGGAAGCATTCAGTTCGTAGAATAAAGTCTCGTGTCTAGCAAAAGATGTTGTCATTTTATGTAAGTATCGAATTACCAAATTTATTTAATATACGCGATAATATTTTGATACATCGGTTAGAGTAGAGAAATTTATTTTAACATAAGAAAATGATTATTTCAGCTGAAAACTTCTGAGAGTGTAAATTTTTCCAAAATCTTCCATTTCGTGCTCTGTGCAGAAATTTTAGCTATATATAAGAAATATATTATTATTATTATGGAAACGTTTTTCTTAATGCTATAATGTTTTAAAATGATAATCCATCTACATTTTTCCAAAAACATTACATTTAAATAATTTTTATTGTAGAAATATTAAACAAATTTTGTACGCATTTTTTAATCTGTGTGTGGTGACACTCAAAATCAAAAACATTATTTATTTACTCTTTTTCAAGTTCACTATTCGGTACAAAGTAGGATGCCCTAACACTCAAATAAAAAAGAACTACTTGCTCTTAAATTTAAAAAAAAAACTTAATTTATAAATATATATTACGATTTTTCTTGCATTTAATTTTCATTAGAATATTATAGTAATTAAATCTCGTCTTTATTTTGGTTAATAATAGCAATGTTGTTTCATTGATGTGAGCTATGTTATTTCATTTCGATAAAGGTAGAAATGAGCTTATATAGCAGCCAGAGCAATGTAAATTTGATTTTCGTCGCTCAGTTGGCTTAAAGTACTGTAACATATTTCATTCATTAAACAAGTGGGCAGTGTTATAGCTGAGTAATATATGAAAGTTGAGATATACTACTGCATTAGGTTAGGCATAGTACTTCCGCATTGATATAAATTAAAATCTAATTTTAATTACTGTCAAATACTGCATTACATATTTTCTTTTTAAAGTCGGATTTAGCTGTAAACATTTGCTTCTTGCATGAAGTTTTCGAATTTGAATTATCCAATAAAATATTTATTATACCTTACTTCATTAAATGTGAGTGTACAATGTTTGAAATATAATCAAACCCTGGTTTTCTTTCTGTTAGAATTATGAAATATCTTACATGTTGCATTAAAAAGATTTGGGACCCTCTAGCTTGTTGCTTTAATGGAAATCAAAACAAAATCATATTCGAAAATGTTATTTGTTTGGGGCTACCAATCTGTCTTAAGGTTCTGCCTTTTTTATTATGATATCTTAAATAATCTAAAGCTTAGAATGCGCCCGTTTCTAAATTATGTTTTTATGTATTTAATTTCGATTGTTTCATTAGTTTTCCTCATTTGACTTCATTGTTCATATGCTATTATAATCGAACAAAGATATCGTGTCAAACTAATTAAAATTGAGGATATTTTACAGTTTTAAAAAGTATATTTAACTGCGATCATTTTATGCAAAAGAATTAGCAGTCATAATGCTGGGAAAAAGATCAAGAAAATATGCTTACTTTTTTACCAATTTTAATTAAAAATCATACAGCATAAATTTAATTAAAGTCAGCTAATTTACTTGGAAGAAATTTTTTTTGATTGTATATGCTGCATACCATTTGTGTTTTAAATTAATAAATAAAATCCCATACTTAGATTTTTTTTTTTTGAAAATTTTCCTTCTAAATTCTCGTTTAAGCATATACGATTTGTAACGCTTCACACAAAAATTAGCCATGTATGTCGACAAACGATAATGACCAAATCTTTAAAGTTTTTCAAAGACCCTTCACTTCCCGGATAAAATAAAATAAAACCCCTTCAAACTTGGAAGGGAAAAGAATCCCACTGCAAACACTCGAATACGACGATGTGGTTTAAAGAGCTCATTGGTTGGTTTTTATGCTCGTTAATCTTCTTGATTGGTTTATTTAGATCTTATTCAATTCAATGAACTATTTGTTATTTTTCATCCTTTTTTGATTTTTCCTTCCAGTGTAGCACTCTTCAGACATAATTGGATTCGTAGTCGTATGGGAAAAGATGGCAAAAAATAACCGAGCCCTTATTGATTGGTTCCGATGAAAAATTCAAAAAAGATAAAAATTTTGTTTTCTTGAATCAAGATGACGTTAATGAAGCTATTTGCTATCTAATTATGAATAATCCATTTAATAAAGGGCTAAAAAAAGTTATTAATAACATTTCGAAATTGAGTACGCTTCATGTTTTTCGGGGGATAGAGGAGGGGGAGACTTAATTTTGATGTGAGAAGGAACAGAACCTGTGGTTTGTATCAAGTTTCATTAATTTTATTTTTGGCTATAAGTTTTTAATCGAGAGAGAGAAAAGAGGGGAGATACATCTTACTATTTTTTAATTAAAGTCGTATTTAGTTAACTCTGATGCAGTAAATTAGACAGCAGTATCATGCATGTGTTTTTCATCTGGTTAATTTTCTCTTTTTGCAAAAATTTGCTTGATACGCTTAATTAATAAGAGCATTCAAAAATAAATAGTTGTTTATTTCAGTAATTATCTGTGAATTACATCCAGTTTAAGTAAAATGTTTAAGAAAAAGACTGATTTATATAAATAACTTGAAAATAGTAGCTTGATACCAAGTATTAGGTAAATTATTAATTTCTCCAATAAAACCTAATGTGCTTAGAATATTATATATGTAAAGTGTAGAGAAAGGTATTTAAATACTCTGTATCAGTGGTCTTCAAACTTTTTGGGAACTGTTCTTGTCTTAACTTATATATAGATTTTAGCGTCGAATCTGTTGGTATGTCGATAAGTTTTTCCCTCTCCTTCATTTTTTTTTCATCAATGAAAAAAGGCGCTTTTCCCGTCAGAATACTATTTAATTTTGGAACACACTGTACTAACGCGTGTGGTGGTGTGAAATCTACATAAACCAGTAACAACCTACAAGCGAAGACAATCCTTTTGGCGTAGATACTCGTTTTCGGAACAGAAGGTGCTCAGAACGAATTTTTCCTTCATTGGTGACTCTGGTCGTGCAAAGAGAACCGCAGTAGTCGTGGCACCCTCTATCTACCACAAATGCAACCAAGTCATCAGAGACATGACGCAATTAAACCGTCACACAAATGACGCTAACCACAAAGCCGTCACGCACGAATGACGCAACACTCAAATCCGTCTCACTCAAAGTGACGCAACTGCTCACACGCTCGCCACGAATATGGTATCGTTCGTTCGCCTATTCACCGATTCACTGGCATGGGGATAGTGTGACGGTCTGATATCTACATAAACCAGTAATAGCCTACACAAGAAGACGATCATTTTGGCGTGGTGGCTAAGATACTCGTTTTCGGAATGGAAGGTACCCGGTTCTTATCTTCCTTCACGAGTATAAATTTATGGTTTTACAAGCTTCAAAGAGAACGTGAATCCCCATTTTGCATAGACATATAATTTTCTTTTCGATTGTTATTATGACTCATGGAATTCTATGGGTTGCATGGAACATAGTTTGAAGACCACTGCTTTATATCAATGTTTCGTTGATTTTCTCCTTTTATCCTTAATTTAAAGGGGACAGTTATCCAAATCTCTAGATTCATTTTTAAATGAAACTGAAATGCATTAATCCTTTTTCAATACTTTAAAAATTCATTGTGTCGAATCATGAACAACTCTATAAACATTGACTAATACTAAATATATTAAGGTAGATATATCTAGGAAGCGGTTCTTAAACTGTGGTCTAATAACACCCCCCTCGGGAGTCCCCAGCGCTTTGCTAGGGGGTCCGCAAAGGTATCTTATTTAAAGTTAAGATTTCCTTCATAGAGATTTTGAAAGGTCTCGAAGATTTCCTTCATAGAGATCTTGAAAGGTCTCGTGGGAAAACTGAAAGATGTGCCATTCTAGATTAGATCATTAATTAATCATTAAATTGATATTAGAATAGATCACTAATTAATACAGTTAAGTACATTATTTATTTATTTGAAAAAAAAATTACTTTGTAATATCTTTAATTAGTTGTTTACTGTTTTCTAAAAGGAAAAAAGGAAGTGTTAAAAATTCTGTATAAGTAGAAAAGGCAGTCTTAGAATAATTGAGGAACCTTTAAGTCACTCAGCAGTGTTCAGTCATGGAGGGTGTTCAAAATCTTGAGGAGGGTGATTTCAGGCTTATACATAAAGAGGGGGACACAACGATCGAAAGCTTAAATATATTTATATTAAGGTATATATAATCAGAAAGAAACAGACAGAGAGAAATAAAGTAGTAAAAGAGGAGGGGTGGACAAAGTTCTACAATGAAATGCTCAATCTTCTAAATTTCGATATCCCACAACTATCTCGTTACCGTGAATACAAAGATGTACTGTTATCATCTTGTATATGTACACTTTTTATGTGATAATGAGAAAAATTTCCAATAGTAAATTATATTATTTCATTGGCAGACCTGTTTTCAATCGATAACAAATAACTTTTTGCAACTTTTAGAAAGCAGCAGTGGAGATTTCACATACGTTCATTCTAACCCACGTGCTCCATCGTTTCAACAACGGCACTCTGGTTTTGTCCGATGTTGAAGAATCCGATGCTGGATCTTATTTGTGTCAAGCGAGCAACGGCATTGCAGCAGGACTTAGTAAAATTATAACGCTGCAAGTTTTGGGTAGGTATTCAGCTAATTTCTATTTTCATATAATAGTATCACGTATGCATATTTTTTTATATTATGGTGCTATGTTTTTATGAATATATTTATTTATTTATTAAGATACAAAAATAAACTTAGCAATTTTGCAAATGGTCGGCTCGGAGGCTTAAGGTATCCGACAACTTGCGACAACTTTTTTTTAAGAAATGGAGAATTGGGAATTTTTTTTTGTTGTTGTTTTTAGATTTATTTAGTACATTTTAAGAAAAAAAGGCTAAAATTAAGAGAAAATAAATTATTACTACTAAAATGAGAAAAATGCATAAAAATTTACAGAAAATTACATGAACGGGCCCCACTCTGTACAAATAGTAAATGAAGAAATTCTCAATTTTTCAATTTCGATGCATAACTTTGCTATTCCTTTTTGAAATGACCTTCAGGATAAGAGATGTTTTAATTTTTACAAAAACTAGACACTTTATCTTAGTGACTATATTAAATTGCTTAAAAAACAGTGATTATTTTCACATAAAGAACTGTAAATTTTGTAATAAAACAGTAACTTGATAAATCTGAAGTTAAAACACTTCTACTGTGATACAGAACATACACAAAAAATTTCAGCAAATAATTTTAAAATTTTTTGAGCAATCGCTGTCCCCGTTTGAGCTTTTCGAAAAGAAAAGAAAAACGCATTTTAAAATTTGATATCTTATGTCAAGTTATGGCATCTGCTTGTATACTAAAACACATGTAGTTTTTGTTCTAGTGAATTTGAAATAAAAAATTGGTATTTTTATAAAGCTAATAAGATGGCCTGTAAAATAAAATCATAAAACGAGTTGTCAAATTTTAATAAAAATCATGATTTTTGGGTAGTTGAATACCTTAAATGTAACGTTCACTCCCCAAGTAAGCCCAATGTTGTGGATTCGGTAACAGCTAGAGTTGATAGATTTTATGGATGCGAAAATGGGGTAGGCACGTGTGTTGGAGGATTGTATGGCATATAATAGATCCATTGGGGTGTTTTGCCTCTGGTGCTCCCGGAAAAATTCGCTCATGGCAATGTTTAGCATTGGAAATTATGCTTTTGATACCGATTTCTTTTTTAAATTGTTGGTTGTAACGTAATGCTAAATTCATGGTAAATACAAAAAAAGGAAAGAAAAACTATTACATAATACAAGGAGTATACGGGACCTAAGTACCGTTTCGTTCTACTGCAACCCCAGTGGCAGTATTGCAGTTCAAAGCTTGCGCACACGAGACTTTGGTTGATTGTCAATCAAGTGACTCCCTTACAACAGGGATGGCGATTCTTTTCGAAAAAGATCGATTTTTAAATCGATTCTAATCGTAACCTCATGATTCAATTCACAAAAAAACGAAGTCTAAAAGATCGATTTAAAAAAAGGCGATTTTTTTTCCAAGTCTTCATCTACAATGTAAATATAAATCCATTTAATGAAAGATCCCATAATATATAATCTCTTATCAGTTAAAGCAGGGATTTTTTTTAGTTTAGGGAATTGGACAATTAGTTATTTTTATTACCATATCAAAGTATCAAGTATACAACAAGATATTTATTTTTCGAAATGTATTTGTTACATTCAAAAGTTTAGAAAATAGATAATATACCTTATAGTTCCCAATGCTTAATATCTAAGCCTTTAAAAAACAACAGTCTGTCAATTCTACTGGGATCCAAGCGGGACCGCTCATCACTTGCAATGTTGCCAGCAATAGAAACAAGGCGCTCACAAGCAACAGATGATCCCACGATACTCATATACATCATGGCTACTGAGTGAACGCGATGATAAATAGTTCTTTTGTTCTTGCCACTTAAGTATAGATTACATTTAACTGTTTATATAGTACACTACATTCAACTAATTGTTTATAATTTTATTGTTTTGACCAAAGCAGAAAAATCAAAAGTCCATTTTCTAGGATGAAATACCAATTCACTGAATCGAATCAATACTACATATCGATTTAAAAAATCGATTTTTTCTTTTCTTGCCCGAGAAATAGATTCCTCGATTAATCGATCTCAGATCGCCATCCCTACATTACAGCAGGATTGTGTAGTTTTTATACGTGTTAATGAGTGCTCAAAATGTTTAAGACGATTGCCGATCCCTCCGACAGTGAAGTGCATTCTGTTCTGTGTAATTGATTTTTAACTCAAGGAATGTTATGCCACAGTTGAAATGTATCGTTACTTTCTGTAGATGTATAGTGAAAATAAAATTAGTAATGGAATGGTACGAAATGAGTTACACAATTGAGTGATGGGTGTACCAGTGTGTGTGTTGATCATGTCGAAACAGAGAAGGGGAGGCCTTCTGTTGTCAATGATGGTTTGATTGAAAAGTGAATCAGAGAATTCTTGAAAAAAGACGGTTCATAATAAGAATGTCTTATGAAAAGTTTCCACAAACCGACCTACAGCAGTGGCTCTCTTCACTGACGGCAACTTTCTTTGAAGAACGTATAGACAAATTGATTTCCCGATGTACAAATGTCTGAACAATCGTGGTAACTATGTAGAAAAATAGTTCCCGACATGCTCTTTCAATTAAAAATAAATTTTGCTTAGAAAAAAGATTATTTTTACGTGTTTTCCCAAATGGTACTTAGTTTTTGAACATGACTCGAATATAAATCACATAAGATTAAGTACATAAGTTATAACCAGAATTCAAAAAGCAGATGGGCTTAGAAAGAATTTTCTCTTTATATGTGTAAGATTGCAAATTGAAAAACATGCACTTAGTCAAATAAACGACGGATATCATGTTCACCCATGTAAAGAAGCTTCTATAATTTATAACAGCGAAAGACTGGGTCAGTTTCTGGTACCGATGATTAAAATTTGTGTTATGAAAATAGTTGAGGTTTTCTTTAACTTCGATGAACATCGACAGCTTGAAAAGTGTTCAGTTTCTTAAAAAGACATAAAAAGAGAGGTTGATAATTTTCTTGCAAGCAGAAAAACGTAATTTCGTTTACCGAACGTTCCTTCTATTATAGCTTCAATCATTTTATCACAATAATAAGAAATTGTCAAATTTATTAATGGGGCAATTTTTATTGCAGAAAATTTTCTAAGAATATTGTGTGGATTGCCTATCTCATGGGAAAAAAAGAAAAAAAAAACTTTTTTTTTTCTTTTCTTTCTTTTTTCTTTTTTTAATGGGGCTGCATTTTGGCAGTTTGTCCGTTGCAGAGTTCCCAGATATAGGAGCATTTCAATGGTGGCACCATCTATTGGCACCTACCCCTACCAGATTTTTGACACTTGAATTTATTCAACACAAGCTCTCGTCGAATACAAAATATTGCCGTGATTTAAGGTATCCGAATACGTTCGGATTTTTAAAAGGCGCATAAATGAACAATTTTCATGATATTTAGAGTCATTTAAATAAAAAATACATATATACAATTGTTTTGAAAAAAAAGTTATTTAAATAAATTTTTTGGCAAAAATTAATTTAGAAAAAATTTTTTCCAAAATGTTTTTTTTTGTGAAAAATGCTTCTTTTTAAAATAATATTTTTCCTCTATATAGCTGACCTTTTACAGAGACTCAATTATGATTTTGAAAAATTCACATTTTTTTTCAGAGTTACAACCCATTGAGATATTTCGGTTTTTTTAAAAAATTCCCCCTCTGTGTAGTAAAAAATGGATAAATCCATTCAAGTTATATATTTAAAATTTAGGACCCTCTTACAGGGGTTGCAAACACAGGAAAAAATATTATTATAATGAAGCATTTTTCACAAAAGGAGAATATTTTGAAAAGGGGGTTATTCTATGTTCTTTTTGTCAAAATATTGTGCTTGAATATAATTTTTTTTTGTTTCTTTTTTAAAACAATTTTATATACATTTTCTCTCTAATCTAAGTAACACTAAATATCATAAATAATATCCCTTTATACGCTTTTTTCAAAATCACGGGTTTCGAACTAGTCGGATACCTTAATTCCCAAAAGGGAAATTGTACCAAAGCCCCTTTTCCCTTTTTATGGGATAATCATATGACCTACGGCCTACGATTTGCTCTCCCGAAAATCGTTGACTCCCGCCCGGGGTCGAGCCCACAAACCGGGGTTACGTGGCACGCTACCCCTAAGCGACCAAACCACTTGAAAAAAAAAAATTAATTATAATGAACAAAAAAATGAAAATTTACAATGCCCCGATTTTTTAAAACAATGTTTTTAAAAAATTTTAAAATTTTAAAATTTCCTTTTTTGGGGTTTCCCCCATTGTTTTTTAAAAAGATTTTTTTCCTTTTAAAAAGTTTATTTAATTTTTTAAAAAAATTAAAATTTCTTTTAATAATTTTTAAAAAAAATATTTAAAAATTTGAAAATGCATTTTGTTTTCAAGTACTTAACATGAGGTAAAAATTTTTTTTTCAAAGGATTTTTTTTAAAAGACAAAGTTTTTTGAAAAAAAAAAAACCTTAATTTTTTTAAAAAATAAATTGTTTTAAAAAATCCTTTTTGATTTTTAATTTAAAAAAAAAATTGATTGCCTGAAGAAAAAAAAATTTTTTAAAATAAAAGTTTTTTTATTTTTGGGGTTTTTTTATTTCCGGGTTTTTTAAAAAAAAAAACTTTTTAAAAATTTTTTTGTGTGTGAGGTTATAGAAAAGTATATAAACAATAATTTACGCTAAAAAAATTTTAGATTTGATTTATTAACCAATTTTTTTCAATTTAATCGTACTGTGTCCTCACTTGTTATGATCCATTCATGAATTAAATTCTAATTCACATTTACCAATAAATGACGCTTACTTCCTTTCAGTTCCACCCACTTTCAAGGAACCGTTCCAGACCAAAACCGTGACTGAAGAATCTAATACTACCCTAAGATGCATAGCAACAGGGCACGCTCCCATCGTAATTACCTGGCAAAAGGATAAATCCCTTATTGACATCAGCAAGCGTGGGAGGTAATGTATCGTTCTTTTTTGCTTTTGTCATAAAGCCCGATGTTTTTAAAACCCGGTGCTGTTTGATATCCCAGAGCATGACGCCAAGCGTTTTTGGCGCGAAAAGGGAAATTTACAAGCGGCGTTTTTTCGTTAAGGGAATCCAAGATGGCGACCTAATATAAATAGTCGGAAGATATTTTAAAAAATTTTTTGGAAATACATGAGATATATTTCCAAAAGAAGAATATAGGGAAAAGTTTTAAAATAATCAAGATCACAAAAATAATGAATAACAATATAATATAATAAAAAGTTAATCAAATAATATGGGATATCTTTTAATATAATTTAATAGTAATTATAAAAAAATAAAAACATTTATTTAAAAAAAATTATTCATAAGAATACTTATATAAAAATAATAATTTAAAAAATAACATAATAATAATTATAAATTAATAACAAAAATAATAATTATAAATTAAAAAACAAAAAAAATAATTAAAATAAAGAACTTATTTATAAATAAATAACATAATAGAATAAAATTTTTAAATAAATATAATAAAAAAAAAAAAAATAACAATATTATATGATTATTACATATAATAAATTTTTTTTAATTATATTATTAATAAAAAAATTTCATAATAATTTAAAATTAAATGAATATAATTAAAAAAAAACTGAAAAATTGGGAATTTCCAAAATTTAAAAATATCAGTTTATCCAAGTAATTTATCACCCCTCTTGGCAAAAATAAAAAAAACTTGGGCCCTCCCCTGTATCAAACTGTTCCACTATTATGTAATTTATTAAGTGCCTTTTAAAGACCCTTTCCCCTTTTAAAATTTATGGGCTTTTTTTTTGTTAAAAATTTTTTAGTAACCCCTTCATTCCCTCATAAATTAAGCAAACCTTAATTAAAAACAAATTAAGTTTAAATTTAAAGCCGAAAGCCCAAGGTAAGAACTGATTTGAGAGCAAAAATGGTTTATCCCATTTTAATAGGATAACACAAAACCTTAACCCAAAAAACTTATAACAATGGGAAGAAAACAAACAAAAATACTTTGGGGAAATAAAAAAAAAAAAAAAAAATTTCCCCGAAAAATGCTTTATAAATATATAGTTGGGAAAGGGTTTTTTAATTATTTAAACAACCCCAAGTTAAGACGCAAATAATTCCCAGTGCCCCCGGGGGATTGTCATAAAAAAAAATTAAAACCCAAAAAAGTAATTTTTTTCTGGATAATTTATGCTTTCAATTAATCCATGAACCGTTGATTAAATTTACGAGTTTCCCCCAATGCCACGTTTTCCATGGGGCATGTTTTA
Source organism: Trichonephila inaurata madagascariensis (assembly GCA_019973955.1). Classification (NCBI taxonomy): domain Eukaryota; kingdom Metazoa; phylum Arthropoda; class Arachnida; order Araneae; family Nephilidae; genus Trichonephila; species Trichonephila inaurata. The sequence goes on from BMAV01027026.1 coordinate 121,649, forward strand.
TGATGTATCCGACAGAAGAAAAGAAATAAACAAGCAAATCCTCTGAACACTATCCGGCCCTTTTTTATTGCATTCCAAAGCCTACGGAAAAATTTATGGATAGCTGCGCAGAGAAAAGGTCGATTTTAAAACGAATATACGCCCGGGGAAAAATTAATGTTTGACTGAGCGAGGGTTTATTGGGCCGGGGCACTTAAGAGGAAGATTTTTATCGTAGTTTGGGCGAAGTATAGTATGATTAAAATTTATTGTTATTGTAGGGGGGCAAAAATCATGATTGAATATTGGGGCGAGAATATTGAAACTTTGAGAAGCACTGCCCAAATGGTTTTGATATTACAAAACATATGAAATTCCCTTTGGATCCTAAAATATTTCGAAACAGTTTTTGTCTGTATGGTTTTTACACAGATTGGAGTAACTTCTTCACTCTTCATTGAATCCCAGCATACTCTATCCTCAGGGGTTTTTTTTTGATAAAAATATTTGAAACTGATAAACATACGCACGCGAAAGATATCGATTTCGTTTGTGTCTCTTTGGGGGTCCCTCCTCCCCTTCCTTCTCAACTCCCAAAGCGGATAAAATTTCTTGATTCTAGAAAGAAATCTTACGTCTTACGGAAACAGAAAACTGAATGCTTGAATAGGAAGTTCAGTAACAGGAAATTTCTCTCGGTTTTCTTTTTTGAAAGAAAAACTTTAAAATTATATATATATGGTTTTATTATATTCTCTACTAGAGAGACAGAAACCATTTGAAAACATAAGATAAATGAAACTAACAGATATTGAAATTTAGAAGTATGGATGCTGCAATATTATAAACATTTTGATTTGTGGGACAGTTTATAAATAAATATACATTATATAAAAAATGGAGTTAAACCGTTTGTGTGGTTTTTCCAACCCCCCCTTTTTGTTTTTTACAGAGAAACCTTTGACATTCCTTTATTAGCTTCACCCAAATGCAACCCCTTTAAACTGGGGGGCGTGATAACCCTGAAAGGGGGGCCGCGAGCATATTGAAAAGTCGTAAAAACAAAAGATTATTTGAAAAAAAATATTAATTTATTGAAAGTAAACAAAATACATTCTGGCATAATAAAAAATCAATAAACAACATTTGCACCGATGTAATACACTTATAAATGTATAAGTACTGCACAAAGCCTTTTATAGTTAATTTAACAATACTAAGTTAAGAATTAGTTAAATAATTACAGTGATGCCACAGGCTTTTCATATATAAGATTATATGCGAACATTAACGCTTATCTTGATAATTTGTACGGTTTCTAATTATTCCCTTAACTGCCGATTAAAAGTTTTACGATTCGCTCCCCAATGCCCCCGATTTGCACGTATACCAACGTATGTGAGCAATGGGGGAGACAGGGAATATATATAAATATATATATATAAGAAAATCCTCTAAAATAAGTCAATCCTTCCCAAACCCTGTCAAGCTCATTTTACTGCATTCCAAAGCCTTAGGAATAATTTTATAGATAGCAGTGAACTGAAGAGATCGTTTTTAGGAAAGACGTATATATACGTCTTATATATAGTTTATAGACGACGTATATAAACGTATATATAATTGCTTTGGTTGAGAGAGACATTTATATACCTCGGTGGCACTTAAGATTTAAAGTCGTGTTGCATCTGTAGCAACAATGTATAGTATTATTGAATTCAATACACTGTTATTGTATGGAGGGGGGCGCGGCGAAAATGATGATTGTATATTGGGTCGCAAATACTGAAAGTTTGAGAAGCACTGATAAAAGTTGAATGTAGGATCGTTGTGTCCTGTGAGGTCGGTTCATAACTTTAAACCCTTTAGGATAATCTCGATTCCTAAGGACATTCCGCCAATAATCCTAGCATTTTTTTTCAAAGTAGGACGTTACTAAACAATTGATGGATCCCTCTGTAACACTACAAATATTTGCATTGCGCACGTTTTGAATAATCCTAATAATATAAGTAATAATACCAAGCAGAATAGATGATTTTTTTTTGAATAGATGAATTCGCCATTCAAATTATGTGATATATTTAATCATGTTTCTCTCTTATAATTATAAAGTATTTATCAGTAATTGATCTACATTTAGATTTCTAACAAAACTACAAATGCAAAAAAAAACGATATTTCTTTATGTATAATATAAGATAGTTCTTCGTGATGCTGTAATAAATTTATTATGTACTATCGCAACAATCACAACGTTTAAGAAAATTCTTAAAGGTGGAACCCCGATTTCTCATGGCGATATTTTACGTGCTGTATTGACTACCATGCGCTTCGTTTCATATAAGGTCGCTAATTTAACTGAAAAGGAGTGCCAAGGACAAATTTTGTGAGAAAAAAGAACAATATAAATAGGATACATAATACATGTAAATTACAGTTTTTACAATTTGAGCAATGAGTATGAGCAACTGTATAATTTTACAATGGGGATAGTCTACCGTTAGGCAGATAATTGTACATCCCTCCTCTTCCCAGAAACTTTTAATTTAAAAACAGTTAAAATTCAAAGAACTATATAGAATTTATTATTCTTCGATCTACTAAGGATTCCTTTTTAAAAAGTTCTCAAGAAAATTATCTTCAGAAAAGCATAACAAATTGTTACCGCAATATAAATAAAAATAATGAAGAGTACATGGGTAGAAAAAAAACAACTCTAAAAATATGAATTTACATCAATATTCAAAATATTTCATCTTAAGAATTTTGTTATTTATCTTTTAATTGCAACATCTTTCCTGCGTCGACAAATCAAAACAAAACGAAGCGAGATAATCAAGCTTTAAAGAATGTAGAAAATATTTTGATTGCATAAAAAAAAATTAAACACAAAACCACTTGACTCCTTTCATAATGTATATCATCCAGCTAAACGTATTCAATTAAAAAGTTTTCTTTAGAGCTGCAGAAATTCTAAATAACATCCACGGTACGGAGATCATTAAGCATTTTAATAGAATTTTTCAACAAGCAATTAAGCATTGTGTTTTTCTTTTTACTCTCTTGGAATTAGAAAAATTCCACAGTTATTCCACTGAATATGTATCAAATAAATTATTTCCACAAAAGAATAAAAACGATATGAGGCTCAAACGGATATAAACAGATAGAAAAACAACAGATGTATTAAAGCCTCTTTTGTGCTATGCCTGCGTTAAAGCGCACGCGACTGTTTTGTTATTTTTTGATTCAGTATTTCTTTCAACAAACAATTGAAACTGCAGTGTAATGAAAATAATTAAATGTTACAGAGAAAAAGAAGACATTTCATTGCTCCTATTGTAATTAATTTGATTTTTTTTTTTAGTTAAAGAATTGAGAATTCGAATGGATATTTACATCTGGCATGTATTATGGATGAAATTCTGATAATCATTTAAGGAATTTTTTTTTTCGGTAACTTTTTTTTTCCCCTATTACTTTGGAATTTCCTGATTGAGAAGATACTTTCTCAGCATTAAAGTATTTAAATATTTTTCTAATTACTTTATTTTTTTTTAATTGGGCGTGGATAAAATACATTACAAAATGATCGCAATGATTTAAATTATGTAAAAAAGATTAATCTTAATGTATTTATTTCTTAATCTTTTCCATTCTGCCATCATGTTATTTGAACATTAGGCTTTAAAAGGATAAAGAAATTCACTACAGAAACTGTCTCAAGTTACTAATATTATAATAATATAACAGTAAAAAATTTATTTCTAAAAAATTGATCATTTAATGAGTACTAATATACATAGATAGGTTATAAATTAATCGATATATATATGTGTAAGCACTAATTCCTTTAAAATATTTCAGATAGATATAGGTTAAAAAAAGAGATTATGCTTAAGATTCTATTTCGATACTAATTGTATTTTTTGTAACTGTGTAAATTTACAAATAGTACTTTTTTTACAATTTAAAATTTACAGTGTTTTTATTCCTCGAGACGAATTTCTTGACTATTTTGATGTTGAAAAGAGTTAAAAATAAATTTTCTCGGGTATAATCATCACAAAAATAAGTTAGCATAAACTTAAAATTTCCATGAAATGAATAAGAAGAAAGGAAGTAACTTTAAATCGGCATTTCTGAGCATTTCCTCTTTTAATATATATATATATATATATATATATAACGCAGAGCTCAAACTTTCAGTAATAGCGACCCAATTTTAAATCATAATTTTCATCGTCCCTCCCCATCCATACAATAACAATGTATTGAATTCAATAGTAATTACTTTGACGCTGAAAGTACAATACGACTTAAATTAGAAAACCCTACAAATTATCAGGATAAGTTTTAAATTTCTTATATATCACAAGACTCATTCGGTCACTGGAAACACATTGTTTTAATTAAATTTCCCCATGATCTTTAATTTCGCCTTTTTGTGTTTAAGCGAATTTATAATTCCTTTAGATTTAGTATTTACCTTATTTTCTAAATTTCTTGCATTTGCGTAATTTGAACGCAATAGCAGATAAGCAAATGCAATGTAATGAAACATTTGGACACAACGATTTTAGTCTAAATGCCTCATTTCCGCTGTGAACCCCAAACCTGCATTCACGATC
>BMAV01027027.1:0-15095 GCA_019973955.1 Trichonephila inaurata madagascariensis
TGTTTATTTAAACTATTCTTAACGTATATTATATATTAACTTATGTTCGAGAGTGAATATAATAGTAATTGAACTAACAAGTAATGCCACTGACTCACCATCGACATTAATCTTAACTTACTATTAAAACGCAGAGAGCGTTCCCATGCCCTACAACATTTATTAAAGCCTAGATTGTTCGATTGCATGTTATCCGGTCAGAATTCGAATGCTAACTATTACAGAATGCGAAATCCCGTCGAGACACAGCTTTAAAACCATGTCCGAATACATTTCGACTTTCAAGCATAATAATTATCGAGTCAACATTCCTGCTAAAGAGCTTAACATTTGCCACACACACATTGATTATGACGTAACCATGTCTACTGCAGAACTGAAGAGGATATATCGTATCGATTTATTTATATTGCAACCAACTTAAAAGTTAGATTTTTCGAATAGTTGTAATAAATACAGAATCACGCTATTCTATGTTGGACATATTGATGCACAGAAACAAATTATTTCCAAACTGCACTACAATTTGAAAGTATTTTTGTATAATACATTGTATAACAATGTTTATTTGAAAAGGACTTAAAACATGCTTTTACAATGTTGATAGAGTATAATGAAAGCCAAATAAATAAATTAATTAAGGTAAACACACACACACACACACACACACACACAACCAAGACAAGCTTAGAGATACATAAATATTACAATATTTTTTATTCGATAGATCAGAAATTCAACTTTAAATGAAAAGTCTTCAAAACTTTGTTGTGGAAATTGCCATAGTAAATTCTGTGTTAAAAATCAGTGATTGGCATAAGTTTCCTAAATTTTTTGATGATATGTGAAAATGGTGAAATGAAAAAAATGAAACGGTGAAAATGACTATCCCAGTGGCGTTCACATGGATTTTGGGAGTTTGCTCGCCCCAGACCAACATATTTTTTGCCATAAATATTACTCCTCGGAACTTTTGTCTACAGGGTTTTTAGAATGTACCCACCTCCCTCAAGAGAGAGGTCTGTATACGCCACTAGGCTAACACATTCCTACTTTAGTGTTTACATTCTCGCAAGAAAATATAAAACTCGAATAATAAATATTTGTTTTTGTTATTGTTACTTATGACACCTGATCTACTGTAACATCAGATCAAGGCCCACGAAATTCACCATGGCTAGGGGCTAGGTGCACACCTGACATTGACCGTAGCTTTGAGCACCATGCAGGAGACACTACGATTTTTGGCTCTGTTCCACCCCAATTTTGAGAGAAAGCCCCCTGGGGGGTTCAGGGGTCTTCCACCTCTTTTCCCTTTCCATCAACCTCACGAGAGGACTTGCGGCTCGACTGCTATTTAGAGTACCCCCATGCTGCAAAGGTACTATACATTTACAAACATCCATTGAACATCCCCAAAATATCCGTTTCCGAGATTCGAATCCAGGACCTACGACACAACAGTCAGCGTCATTAATCACTATACCGGATGGGTGGTATTAATATTTAATTCATTTTTGATTGAAATTCAGGTTTAAAAGCTGTAAAGCGAGATATTAACATAATTGGTTTTACTCAAAATTTAGATGAATAAATAATGAAATAGTACTGCAGGACCCAAGACAACGGACAAATAAAAGTTTTTTTTGAGTACATGAAAACATAGTACTCATTTTTCGCTTAGAAAATTATTTAAAAATTGATGAGAGGAAATTTTCATAGCAAAAATTGATTCTCAAAGTTGAAGAATTTTACGTAAGTAATAAGCAATTGAACTTACAAGGAACTACCCCGAAATTATTCTAGGAATATTTTTCTTGCATGAAAACATTACCTAAATACCCCATTTTGGATAATTATTAAAAATGTATTTGTATTAAAGTACAAACATGGAAACTATTTAAAAAATATATATTAATCAAAGGGTGCACGATAGTCAGCTTTTTTTAAAATAAATTTTACAAATGTATCGAAAATTGTTTGCTAAAGAAATAAAAATAAACTAAAAACACAGAATAAACTGTTACTGAGTTCTTAGCAATTTTTGGGATGACTATTAAATATAGATTATAAAAAACCCTTTCTACAGAATATTTTGCATTCTTATTACGAAAGTAGTAAAAATGTGAAAAAAAAGAAAAAGAATATGTAGCGTGTGTGGGAAGAAAAGTATAAATGCATTGATTAGTTGAGAGTTATGCCGGCTGGGTGGCATAGTTGGTTAGGTGCATGCCTTGTACGCACAAGTTTGGGGGGTTCAACCCGGTTAGGGGGGGTTTTTCATGATGCAAAAATCGACAAAATGTTCATGTGGGTATGTTTAAATGTGGCATGTTAAACATCCCTCGAGTGTCTGTTTCACTTGGGTGCTCTTGGAAAAATTAAATTACTAGTATAATTTCGCATCGTCAGAGCTCAAGTGCCTTCCTCTCGAAAGGAAACTGGGCTTCAAAACATTGTAGCAATTGGTATCCACCTATATGGTACCGCACTAAAAAGTGATACCAGTTTCCGAGAAATGTACTAAGTCTGCAATGGTAATTACCAAACCGCAACCCCCTTTTTGGGAAAAAAAAAATAGTTAAAGGGGTTTATATATATTGATAATGCCAGAGCAAATTTTCGTTCTGTCAATTTTTCCAAAAAAAGTGGGTATTTTTAAATGTAAAGATGAAAAATTTGGGGAACCCCAAAGACTCGTGCTTGATACTTTTTCTACTTCTCTGAAAGACATTCAAAAAAATTTTTATTTTTTTTATTTAAACGGGGTTGCCTATTTTTTTAGGTAAAAAAATTTTAAAAAAAATTGTGACGGGCTCATCGCGCTTTCTACTAAAAACTCCTCTTGGGTTTTTTGGGGGCCCAAAAAAAGGGAAAATTTCCCTTTTCCCAACCAAATCCAAAAACGAAGTGTGATTATGCAAATTAAGAACCTTTTAAATAGCAGAAGTTTAGCGAAAACGGAGGGGGCCCCTTTGGGAAGTGATTATGCAAATTCCTGTGGTTAGGAGTGTTAAAGTTAAAAGTGAAAAGTTATCCGACATTCAAGAGTTCAGATATTCGTGCCAGTACGTTCAAGTCAAGGGGGAAACCATTCTACGCGAATAAAGCCACATATAGGATTCAGGGGATTTGTTTTTACCTAGGATATGGTTGGGACCGTTCTATTAACTAGAAAGGAACTGTATACATACTGGGTTAGGAAAAGGGCCCGAAAAGTTAAATAAAAAGTGGCCCGGGGTCGCGCTTATTTGGAAATTTTTTTGGTTTTTCCCCCCAAAGATCCGCCAAGTTAAAATTTTAAATACCCTTTAAAAGAAAAATTGTTTAAGTTAAGATTTTAAAAAAGGGAAAATATTAAGATTAGGGCAAAGCCTGGTTCTTCATTCACTCCCACCCCTCTAGGTCACGGGGGAAAACGTAGGGGGGAGGGCATCATTCACGGGTGAAATCCCTTTTAAAAAAAATTTTTCCCGGAAATTTTGGCCAATTTTCCCCACACTTTTTGATAGGACCCCCTTTTCCCCCAAAAAAAAATCCGAAAAAAAAAAAGAAATCTTATAGAAAATATTAGTTATTTTACATACGTTGTTCTAAATTTGCTTAAACTTTTTTTTAAATGTATTTAAAGCATACAAAACAATTATATTTCTCAATTTTTTGGGAAAATTCCCTTTTAAGTGGAACATTTTTAGTTGACGTCTTACACATATTAATAAACAACTATTTCTCAAAAAAAATTGGCTGCAAAACATTTTATTTTATTTAATATCTTGGTATATTAATTTGAACAGTAAATTAAAATATCACTATAAGACTTAAAAAACACGTAAAAAATTCTATGTAAAAATCTATGATAGTCTTTTCATAGCTTATTACATGGAAATTTAATTACTTTATGGAGGAGCTTTAATTAGAAAAATTCCTATAAATATTCTTTACTTTATTAAAATTAAAAATATTTAAAGTTAAAAAATAACTCTTCAATAGAAATTGCACTTTCTTTTATGTTATAGAATAACCTTTATTTTAAATAAACTAAATACAGTGAAGTTACCTGTCTTAAGTTCATGTAGAAGTTAATATTTTTTATTATTTTCACCTTTTTATCTTTTTAATCATAAATATTTCCAACATAAAAGGAATTGGATATGTTAACACATACAATAATAAAAAATTTTTTAAAAAAAATAACAGCAAAAAGCATTATTTTTTCCCCTTTATTCATTGTGTCGTAAACAGCTGAAAAAAAAGTTCTTTATCTTTTGTCGTTTTGATAACAAGCAAGAAAATATTCAAAAAGAAAAGAAGTGCTTCTTGGATAAAACAAAGGAAATTAGAATCGTTATTGCTTTCTTAAAAGAAGCCGCATACAGCTTAAAAAGTAACCAATTGTTGAACTAAAAAATCTTTCGTTTTTCATCTTCTTTTCTTTACGGTTCAAAGTGTTGGGTTGGTTTCCTAGCTAGAAGAGTGTCCATGCAGTGAAAAGGAATTGACAGAAATCTTCGATTTTTTTTTTCTCCCGCAAAAGAATAAAATATTCTTTTAATATTTATTTTTCTACCTTTTTCGATTCTGTTATGGAATTTTTTTAAAAAAGAGATATGGCAACAGATTTTCTTGAATAAAAATACGTCGGAAGAGAAAAATGTATTTTTTTTGCTCCATAATTATTTTTATAGTTAAAATTGGAAGATTCCAAAATATATTTAATTCCCAGCCGGTTTTATATCCAACTAAACATGCCTATAATCTCAAATATTATGATTTTCTAGGTGTGATGTATATTCTATAATATCTCAATTTAATTATAAATTAATTACTATTTTTATTTCAGTACAGATATAATTTGGCAAATATTTATTAATATGGGTACGGTTTTTCGAAACTTTGTAAAATATGCATTAATGTGTGAAATAACGAGCTTAGTTTTGAAATTATGTACATTGCTACGGAAAGTTTGAACTTACTTCACTTCTCTTCGGGAAATGTATCGCGGTCGAAAAAATCATTTGCACGCATGGAAAGAATACACCTGAATATTGCTAAATAAATATGAGTGACCTCGACGAAACATTTGGTAAACAAATGTCGCAAGTGAACAAATTTGGCTGCAAAAATAAATGCCCCGAGAGAAATCTAGAAGATTCTAGAATGATTAATTGACGAGATAACTCCAGAAAAGCTTTTGGAATGTCTTCACTGTCTATATGAAGATGATGCGATGAAAAAACTTTGAAATAAAAAATTTGATAACGACTTGATTTTTATTTTGGATGACTAGGATTATTTAAAACAATAAGCTGGTTTGTTCATCTCAACAATAAGCAATAGTTCATCTCGTCAATAATAAAAATCTAAAAAAAGGGTTATTTTTAAAGCATTCCAGCTCAATAATTATCTTTCGATTCAACTGTTTCAAGATAATATGTATTAAGAAATATTAATAGTTTCCACAAAGAAATAATGATCTAGTTACAGATCAAATATGTATATATAGAATAACCCAATTACAAATTTTTTTATGAACAAAATTTAGAGCGGAATTATCCTGCTAACTTTCAATACACATTCATTCATTAAAATAATATATTATATTATACTATAATTTTTACACTCTTTCCCTTTTTTGAATTCTATTAGTTTCGATGCATATTATACAGAAAGTGCAATAACTATACAGTGAAATACGTTTAACGCGAAAACGCTGAAGACGAAATATCGGTTAACACGAAATAATACAACGGTCTCGACAAACTACTATGTATTTTATCCATTTTTTTCTCTTAAGACGAAACGAAAATCACTTAACATGAAAAGATTTCCCCTCTGGGAATGAACAAAATACAGAAAAGAGAGGTGGGAAATGAAAGGGATGTGGTTTCTCATTATTTTTGTGTATTATTAAGAAATTTTCCCCTTACCGGAAGGGAAATTTTGTTGAAAATTTATAAAAATGTCTACGACTCCCAAATTTTGGGGAAAAAAAAGACATTTTGAATTTATTCAAAGCTCAAAAAATATCATTGATACCATTGATTCAGATGGTGAAAATGAAAGGAATACCAGCTCCTGTTCCCACGTCATCCAAAATGAGAAACATCATTAACAGTATTCGCAGTTATTTAGACGCACATTCCAATGGTGACGTGAATAACAAAATGGACGACATCGAACAATTTGTTAACAAAATGATGTTAAAAAAAAACAATAAAAAAAACAAAATTTTTTCCCAAAAACTTAAATGCTTTGTTTTTTCACAAATTCGAAAATTTTGTATTTAATTTCATTAAACTCTTCTGAATGTTTTTTTTTTTGATTTTTATTAAATATAGGCATATATACATATGCATGAATATAAAATGTATTTTAATAAACGTAATTATGTTGAATATATGTTTTTTTGCAATATCTTTTTACACACACACACACAAAAATGTTAACCGATTTTTACTTTAGTTTGTATCCTGTTAATTCTCATTTCAAACACAGTGTATTTCCCCCTCCCTCGTATTTACATTTAGGAACGTAAAATGAACTTAAATAGAACAGCGAGACATTTTAAATCTTATATTTACAATTTTTATTAACACTTATCTTCGACCGTATCGTTCCGTAATTTCTAACTGATTCGTTCGCTTAAAAATACTAATTTTCTTAATTGAAAGTTTCCTAATGAAAATTTGATGAGCGTAATAAAATCGCCCCTATCATTAGCATATATTCATGAATATTGTATAAACTAACGTTCTTGCGTTACTTTTGAACTGGAACGAAGTAACATAAAAGATTAGGCGACTTGAAAATATAGTTACACCTTTTCTCTTAATTAGTGAAATAAAACTTCTTCATTAATAATTAATTTTGAAAATTAATCGGACTAAAAAACACGATTCTAAGCATCCTGAATTTTTAATATATTAATTTTAAACTTTTACATAAACTCGTCATTCCGGTAAAGGTGGTTATTTCGCGTGCGTCCGTAGGTTAGGGTTCGAATCCCCGGGGGAGTGAATATTTAAAAATCGCACTGTTCCCGCTACTCAAAAAGGGTTTTGGCGATAGACCTCCTTTTTTTAACCACTTTAGGAGCTGGCACCCCATATTAACTTCCCCCCACACTAACAGGAGGACATTTGGGAAATTTTCGGGTTTCCCTGCGTCGGTTTGGGGAAACCTGGAGAAGGCATGGTGTTTGTAAAGATGGGGGCCCTTTTCGGCAGGGGTACTCTAAATTCCGTCCTGTTGCAAGTCCTCTCGAGAGGTTGGTGGGAGGCCCTGACCTCCTGCAGGGTGTTCTCCCTCAAAATTGAAGGGGAACCTGAGCCAAATCGTATTGTCATCTGTATGGTGCTCAAAGCTACGACTAACAACATGTGGTGCACATATAGCCCATTGCCGCGATGGATTTCGTGAACCTCTATTTGACAACGTCAGAAAGGTGGCATTAGTAACAAGAACATAAACTCTCCATTCAATTTTAGTGAAGGAGATTAAATATACTTTAGTAGAAATCAGGATATCAAAAATTATATTAAGTAACTTGAGAAACAAAAATTGCCGCTAATAACAGACTTTGTAAAAAGAAAAGTCGTTCTGAATCAAAGCCAACAATTGTGCTAGACACACACACATGTCCGACACATCTACTGATAAGAGTATTTTTGATCCAGTTTGTATAAACGTGCACGCTTGTTAACCAAATAGCGATGAATAGTTGGTAGTATTATTCCTAACTTCAATTTGAATTTTTATATGCTGTATGTACTTACAGACTGAATTTTTACTCTACACTAATTTTAATTTTTTTTTAATAAAAATGAATTGTGTTTTACACATATATAACGCGGATTTCACTACTACTTTTTTTGCACGGCTTTATCGGGAAAATATATTTAGAGTTTTTCTACTCGCACGATTTTTTAAAGTTGTGGAACATATCCCCAAGTTTACCATATATTGCACGCATTTTTTTTACACAATTTTTCGAACGGTTTTCTAAAGAACATATCTGCAAGGGAACAAATTGCAAGGAAAATTGCTTTCTATTTCGTCACTTAATATTGCGATTCTGTCATATGTATATACATATTTATATTAATTGTAATTATATAATAAAAAGTACCGTAAAATCCGGCGTATAACACCCTTTGAACCAAAAAAAAGAGATGAAATATAAAGGGTTTCGCGTTATACGCCGGGTATAAAAAAGATAACTTTAAAAAAAACAAAAAAAAGATGAGCATAAAAAAAATTTTACTTTTACATATAGAAATATGTTTATTTAAAAGAAAAATTTTATACTTTAAAGAACTAAAGAGTTTTGGTTCCAAAAAATACTATTATTTCAAAAAAAATAATGATTTTTAAAACATAAAAAAAGTTGTATCTAAAAATTTTCCCCAAAAAAAAAATGGGGTGCGCGGTTATACGGCAAGGTATACCTGGTTTAAAAAACGCATCCCGAAAGTATGGGTTCGCGTTATACGGAAATTTTTCGGTAACAAATTAAAAATTTTTCCCCCGGTTTTCCCAAGTAGGAGGTTGATTAAAAATATTAATTGTTATATACATTTTATTGTAATACCTAAAATTGTGAAGGTTAGATTAAATTGCTGGATTAATATTCAGTGAAAATTTTTTGAGGAGATATCAAAGGGGAACCTTGTTCTCTTATTTTATGTCCCCAGAGCGTGACAACTGTTCATAAAGCCGATATTCCGTTCGTGAAGTTCATCAGAATGAGCGTCCCATTTCAGTTTCGCAATCATCAGTCTCTAGAGATTACTCGATCCGGTTGACTTAAAAACCCATTCATTCTCCAACTCAAAGGGTTAATACAACGACATACATCTCCATCGAAGAACAGTCATCCAGAAACGACAGCCCCAGCCTGTATGCCAGGGCGGCATCGAAATGGATGGGGCGGGCCTGGGCCCGTGCACCCCATCCATCATAAGAGGACGTCAGAAGATTTGCCTGGGCTGTAATCATCAGTCAAGATCAGTGGGAAGGACGATAAATAACATGGGCTTGTTGACACACTCTCTCTAGAAATATATCTTCCACCTTTTAAAAGTACGTTCTCGAGGGAGGTCAGGAGATTATTTTAGAATTTATTGACGGTCTTTGACAACCTTACCCCAATCGCAGGATATCAAAAATGTCACTTGTTTAAAAAGTAAAATATGATCGCGAGAGAGACTTACTGGTTCTTCCCCAAGACTTTTGTTTTTTGTCCGCTTTTAGCATGTTTGATACTCTGCTGATTCGAAGGAAATGCTTTCGAGTTGATTGATTAAAATATTTTTCAGGTAGTGCTGCGAACTGGAATACAGAAGTTGGGTCTTTGAAAAGGCCTGGTAAAACGCCCTCGCTTATTTTTGAATAACTTTGTGACGGGCTCACGCGTCTTTTCTGACTTTATGTCCTTTGGGTTCTTTTAAGGCCGGGATTAATGGCAACTTTTTCAACAAAACAAGAAGTGAAACGTGAATATAAGATGCAAATTAGATAGCTTTTAAATATCAGAAGTTTGAGTAAGTGAGATGGCAATTTGGGGAATGTTATGATATAATACGATTGTGGACAGCCAACAGAGGTTATCCCGCAGATAGAGCAATTAGGCCAAGGTGCATACCATTGCACTCGAGTAAAGACGCAACTCCCTTATGATTAGATCGGTGATCGGATCAAGGTAGGATTTACTATTTAATATTATGACGTGATATTATTGGAATTGAGATTAGGTGGGTTAGATATTGATAGTGGCCCGAGTTACGTTATTTCGGTATTATTGATATTGTGTGTTTTGTCATCGTAGATTCTCTCACCTTTTGCTCAAGCAGATAATCAAGGAGAAGGGCACCCTAGGGGGCAATTTCACAATTTTAATGAAAGTTTAATAAGGTTTTATTATACCAAAATAATCCTGAATTCTACAAAACATTTATATAAGGTACACTGCATATTCAAAAACCTACTACTAAAGACACAAAGGTTTGGCGTGCGTGGATAAATGATCTCGATACGCATGCGTCAAGTGATTTTCAATCTGTAAGTCACTGGCAGAACGCCGACGAGAGAGAAAGTTGAATTAGCATTCTTGATAAAATGACAAAAAAAAAAGCTTGAATAACTCTTCTACATCACATTATGTGTAATGCATTATGATTGTCAGAGATTCTAAAAACATCAGGAAAATAAATCAGGAAAAAGACCACAATGAAGGATATAGAAGACATTACGCACGTAATTTGCATGAATAAATATCGGATATTTTTTCAAAAAACATGGTTAGGCCATTTGTTCTAAACTACAACATCTAAATAAGATTTACCAGGAAACATCAAAAATATGAAGTCCATGAAATATTGGCCATCGGGTGGTTCTAAAGAAACATTAATTTTAAACAGTCACAAATTATCAGAATATTTTTCATTCTCTCTCTCTCTCAGTTGGATTAATTACACAATTATACTAAGCTAGAAAGCACAACATCGGAAAAGAATGACTGGTTTAGACTAAAAATATTTGCCTTCCCGTTAGAATAAAAATTTTTGGGGGGCCATGGCAATACTTTGAGTTTTTGGGGGTTTAAAAGCCCAA
Organism: Trichonephila inaurata madagascariensis; assembly: GCA_019973955.1. Classification (NCBI taxonomy): domain Eukaryota; kingdom Metazoa; phylum Arthropoda; class Arachnida; order Araneae; family Nephilidae; genus Trichonephila; species Trichonephila inaurata. The sequence goes on from BMAV01027027.1 coordinate 10,612, forward strand.
AAAATACGTGACTTCATTTGTCTGATTGAGTAGTTTCCGTAGTCTCGGCAGCCGAGTGGTCATGGTCACGAACTTGTAGTTGGCGTCGTTTCTGTGGATTAGGGGGCCCCTAACATGTATCAGCAAAATGTTAAAGGGACTCCAAAAAGAGTCATCAAGAAGCTTTGATACAGAGCCCCATCCAGTCTAGCTATGCTAGTGTTGTGAATAAGTGCCACTCAAGACCCTGTGTGTAGCGGGGTTGATGCGTGTTAAATCTGTAGAGGCTCAAAATTTTTGACGGGGGTTTTGATGAATGGAGTGCCCCTTCCATCCCTACCCCTTTGATCTGGTTCAAACTTTAAATTCGCGTCTAGTCCTCTGGTATAGCTTCAAAATGGTTTTTTAAAAAACAATAATCATTAATAGAAAACTTGGATACCCCCCCCCTTTTGGTGACCTATCTTTGATTGTAGCGTGAGCTAGAGGTGTAGGGTTTAAAAGGAAAAAGCATTTTAAATTTTAAAATGATTTTTATTAAGAGTGGGAACTTAAATGTCAAAAATTTTAAAAATTTAAATAGGGGGAAATCTAAAATGAACAAACACACAAAAATATGTTAAACGAATCGCGTAACAGCACCCCAAAAAATTATTTAATTTTATTTTTATTCAATAATATTACAATCTTAATATCAAATAATCATCCTTCCTTTCAAACTTAATTCGATCTTTTTTTTGGGAAAAATTTTGGGGGCTCAATGGTATGCACCTTGTAGTAATGGCTGGGTTTTTGGGAACTTTTTGATAGGCTTTAATTCACGCTTGTTTCTCTTCCAAAACATACATTCCCAAATTCCCTTTTATTTTGAAACTTTTGTTCTTTTAAAGCTTCTTATTTTATTTCTTGTTCACATTTCGCTTCTTGGGGTTTTGGGTGGAAAAAAATTGCCATTAATCTTGGTAAAAACCGGGTATTTAAAAAAGACCCTAGCCCCTCACAAAAGAGGGTTCTGTACCAATGTTATCAGTAAATAAATAAGACAAGATGGATGATAACTCTTATTTTTCTCAAATTTTTTATATTTGTTTTCCATGACACATGCGAAACTACAATCAGTCAATATTTTTTCAGTTTATAATCCTTTGTACAACATTTTTCTGACTCAGCTACCAAGCTTTACATACCCACTAATGTGAGAAAGTCTTAATTAACACAGCACTATAAGGCAGCACAAAGGCTAATGGCAAAGGACTTTGCAATTTTGAACCACGGTCACGAGCACAACACCTGAGCGGGCACCCCTCTTCGAAACTACCACACTACATCAACAAAAGGACTTTGATCGCCTTGTAAAAGCTTGCCTAAAGGCTTGGCTCGGCGCACTGAAAGGGGCTCGGAAACTGTTTTTTCGGGGAAGAACTGGGGGAAAAAACGTGGTCTCACGCATGCAGTATGGCGAAGAATATGCCTGTTTTTTCCCCAAGTTTTAAATATGTAAATGTGGTTTTTTAAAAAATAATAAAAAACGATAAACCCGGGGAAAAAAAAAAAAACTACAAAACAACTCACACCGTACACGGCGGGTCTTGGGTGGGTTGGGGGTTTAATTTATGGCACACCCGGCCCCAGTTAGACCCTTTACCCACCGACCAATATGAAACGTTTTTAATCGATCCCGTTAAAACGATAAGTTTATAAAGTTGATCGTTAAATGGAACCCGGGTTTTGTTCACAACCCAAAGAAAACCTTTTAGCAAGGTAAAGGTTTCACGAGAAAAAAACTGATCCCTTTCTGGTGAAAAACCTTCCTCAAAGATTTTAATTGGTCTTGCCCTTTACCAAACCCAAATGAAAGTTTATAATCCGGACCCCTTTAAACGAATAAGTTGAAAATTGTTTCGTTAAAAATTTCGGTTACTTTTTCTTAAATTAAAAGGGAAAATTTTAACTTTTTCAAGGAAAAAGGTTTTGCAAAAATACGTCACTTCTTAGGAGAATTTTTTTCATACTTCCATTTTTAACCGGGATTGATTCATTTTTCGGGAAAATAAAATGTTTTTCCCAATTTTTATCCTTACCGTAATATTAAATGGGCTTTGCCTTTACGTATTAAAACAAAAAAGAAAGTATTCACAGAATATTTTGAAATTTTTAAAAACACTATTGTTAACAGAGGTACAAGTTATAATAATGCAAATTTCCATGGAAATTGGGTCATTTTTCTGTCTGAAAATGTGCTTCGCGTTTAGTTAGAGCTCTAGTACTTTTACCGAAAACCGCCTTAAAGGATGTTCCAAAAAAAAACCCCAATATATTCAACAAAATTAAGTTTATTAGAGTACATTTTATTACATAGATATGTATATACACATTTGTTTTAGTGAAGTCAATGAAATAAAAAAAATCAGAAGGGTTTTTAATGAAAAATATGTACAAAAATTTTAAGTTTTGTGAAAACAAACATTTGTTGAGTTTTTGGAGATTATCTGATATTTTCTTTTCATTGTCTTTTTTTAGCATCAAACTGTCAACAAATTATTTGATGTCATTCATTTTGTTATTCATTTCACAATTGCACAATGTGCATCTAAATAACTGCACCTACTTTTCATGATGTTTCTCATTTCGGATGAATTGGGAACAGGAGTTGCATCATTCATTTTATTTTCGTCCTCGAATTCTGTACCAAAGTTTTTAGCTTTGAACAAACTGCCAAATGTCTTTGTCTGCCATAATTGAAGCTGTAAATACATTATCATCATCTACTGCAATGAATTCTTCCGTTAATACAATAGGACAGTCCAATCTGGTGGCTGGTGTTTCCGTATTTTGTTCATTTCCAGAAGGGAAATTTCATGTTAATGATTTTCGTTACGTGTTACGAGAAAAAATGCATGATAATGCACAGTAGTTTGTCGGAACCGTTGTATTATTTTGTGTTAATCAATATTTCGTCTAAAGTGTTTTCGCGTTAAACGTATTTCACTGTATTGTTACCACTGATCTGCAGATCGCAATTTAACATTCTTGTTAATTAGTATATCTTTCCTGGCATCAACCATGAAAACTTCGAAACATTAAAGCACTGCCCTTTTCAATAAAAGAAGTAAAATTTAATTTAAATCTTAAAAATTCAAAATGTATTAGTAAATAATATTTAGAGGAAATGACAAAATTGTAAATACCTACGCACGAAAATGTAACTTAAGAGGTAAAGAGCCAAAGGCAAAAGAAAAAAATTTAAAACGTAATTGGTGGGGAAAAACGCGGCTGAATTGTCAGAAAAATATTTTGGAAAATATTACCAATTCAAAATTTCCATAACCTAGACCTCAAAGAAAAGAAAGGAAAATATTCTAGAAAAGTTAATTAAGAGACTTCTATTTAAAACTTAAGATTAGAATTTCTTAAGAATAGTTGTAAAAATACTTAAAGTTACTGCTCTGAAATAGAAGTGTTCAGCTATCTTGTTAATCAAATGAGTGTTTAAACAAAGAAATTAAAGTTTGATTTATGATTTTGGTATAATTTTATTATTAATCAATGCCGATGATCGTAAATTCTCTACCGTTTTGTACTGAAGCCGCATAAAATTTAATGCAGCCATTTTCATAATCGATAGAAATAAAATAAGAAAAAGTTAAAAACGGAACAGAAAATTTTAAACAAAGAGCGAAAAATAGCGAGCACTTTAGTTACTTCTTTCACTCTAAATGAAATAATTGTAACCAACAAGTAATATAAAAAATTTTTAAAGTTAATTCCTTCTTAGATCAACAAAGAAATATTTTTATTTATAGTTACTTTTTATTAATTACAATTAATATAAATATGTATATATACGTGACAGAGAATCGCAATATTAAGTGGCAAAATAGAAAACGATTTTTCGTGCCATTTTTCATTTTCCTTTCTATATAGGGAGTTGGACTATTATTTGTTTGTTTGTTACTATTTATTCATTAATTAAACTTAATTATTCTAATAAAATAGTACAGTAAGAATGAAACCCCATTCTCAGAAATTAGGCCATCCCAAGCGAGATCGAACCCACGACCTTTGGATTAGAAGTCCAACGAGCTATCCATTGTGCTACAGGGACACAACAAACGATTTTCCTTTCCTTATATGTGCTGTTGGACTATTAGTTTTGTTTGTTACTATTTATTCATTAATAAAAATTAATTAATTAATGTTTGAAAAACTGTATTAACATCAAATGTCATCCACTATAAGTTTAAAAAATGTATTTGAACTTGAATGGATGAATAGACACTTCATTTTTGCAACAAAGAAAATTAAAATAAGAGTACAGTCAAAATTTAGTCTGTAAATACATACAACATACAAAAATTAAAATTGAAATTAGAAATACAACTACTAACAATTATCCATCGCTACTTGATAACAAGCTCGCACGTTTATTATGTATTGAATCGAAAATGCTATCAGTAAATGCATCAGATAGCAATACTATCGGTTTTGATTTAAATAAAAATTTT
>BMAV01027028.1:0-50635 GCA_019973955.1 Trichonephila inaurata madagascariensis
TAACAAATACATTCTCTATACGTTTGAAACAAATTCTGTTACATAATGCTGTAATTTTTCTTTCTTTACTAAATTATAACAAAAATAAATCTCAGCCAATAATACAGCTGCTTGCAGCTATGATCCAACATTTAAATACAGAGAATAGAATAATATGAAAGTTGAAATAAAAGCAAAATAAACTTTGGTTTTATCGGTCAAATTATAGAAAATGGTGTTTTACCAAATTTAATGTAGTCGCATACTATTGAAATTGAGGCACCACAAATCTAATGTTTCCGTGTTATTTAGCAACCAATATCACAATTAGTCAACAATGCATTATATTCTAATTTTAAACTACGTTTTAGGTTGTCTCATTTCAAAACTATTTATCAGAATAACAAATGTACTCGTGTATGTGATCAGTTGTATTAAATGTGTTTAAAAAAAACAATGTAGTTTTTGCATTGATTTTACCAAATTTGTTAAAAGTCATGTGTTTTACAAGTCCCAATTTTATGAAGGTTATCCTCTTTTTGTATGATATTTGCATGCTTCTTTAAAAAGTTTATGTATATATATATATATATAATGCAATTGTTTATGAAATCAAATGGCCTTTTATTTCAGCAAAAAATGCTACAGTTACAATTTGATAAAAATTATCTGTGTCATCACCCATTTTGCGATATTCAATGCTTCACCATATTCTCACTCACTTTGCGTGATTAAATTTTTATACGTCATAATGAACTAGGAATGGCACAATTTACTGTATTTAACATTGAATGAAAAGTAATTGATTTACACTAGAGGACTGTGAATATTATCTTTGACTCAAAAGTAATTTTTTTCCAACTTCAGAATTTATTAAAAAGAACACGGAAGAATAATAATTAGAAGTAATACTATTATATGGTTGAATAAATAAACTATTTTCAGAGTATAAGCATGTTTTGAAGATTTAAGAATCAGAAAAAATAGGATTATCATCCTTATCCCCCCCCCCTCCCCCACACACATTGATCTGTAAAAATCACGCTTTTATGACTGTATAAAAAGTTTGGGAGGAGGAGGGTTGGAACTTAATAATAGTATTAAATTAAACAGGAATTTTAATATGATGCCCATTATATAGGTAAACGTGTCTTAAAATTTTAGGGACATTCTTAGAAATAAAATTTTAGTTTTATAATTAGATACATTTCTATGGAGAAACTCTATTTAAATTATTTAAAATTGGCAAGGATATAAACTTACGGCCAGAAAATCTTGTAAAAAATTCTGATCACTTTTTCTTAAAAAAAATTAAAACATGCTTTGTATACTTAAATTAATATAAATTTAGAAGTGCTCTTAGTAATTTGTAAATAATTGGCCGTATGATTTTTAACATAGTAGAGAAATGCATCCCTTTTATTTAAAATAATTTACTGTAAATAAACAATTGTGTGAAATTGTAATTTCTATTGTTGCTAAAGTAAAAAATATTTCAAGAAACCTTTTCGTTCATTTTATAGGCATTTAAATAAGGGAATTTATTTTTAATTCGGCGTTTAATATAGCTATTTTAGAAGAGGAAACCATAAGAGAGTAGTATCCTATAGTTTCTTATGGAACGAGAATTCTTGCATTTTAAACTTGTGAATTTTTAGCTTTCTCTTTATAAGAAAACTTATTGTGTGTAAATTAGGCATAGCGTGTAGAATTTAGGCTTTTCATTCCATTTAATTAAAAACTATAACACAGGCAGTATGTATAATTCAATGTTTGTCCTGTTCAAACTCGAATTTCATTAGGTACAAAAAAAAAGAAAAAGAATCACTTCCACAAAAATGTATTTACATATGAATAATTACATTTAGCAGTAACATGTAATTGAAATCCACTTTTTCATTATTTTATTTGGCATAAATTTAGTAACAAATTGAGTCGAGTTTATACATTATATGTGTAGATATAGGATTATACTATGTGGAAGGATATATACTAATTTCCGTTTGAAAATGAGTTTAATTTATAATCTGATCTAGGTTTCAAGTATAAGAAAAAAATTGTTTCTATATAGTTAATTTTGGAAGTCTGCTCTTTTATTTTTACAGAGAGAGTTTGATATAATATGATAAAATATTAAGCTTTTAAAAATTTTCCGTTTATATTAAACAAAAATATCGGAGAAACTCGATTCATTGTCAGAGTGAAAACCATAGCTTCCGGTCAATCCATCATTCGACTTGTATCATTATGAATATATATACATATTGAATTGTTATTAATAAAACAAGTATTTATGATTACGAAACGATTAAAATGTAATTTGATGACCCACAGAATGAGCGAAACAAATAACCGATTTAATAAAATCTATCAATGTGAATATTCAATGCACAAGATATCTAAAATAATAAATAAACATTGTATTTCGTAGAACAGAAAACTAAACACGAAAATAATCATTTCAAATCACTTTTTATTCTGTATCAAAAAACTTACCCTTTCGATTTATAGTTAATAACATTTTTGAAAGATCCGACTAAATCACTTATTGGTTATATTTAAAATACTTATTCGTAACATCTATAAAATGTACAATAGAGGAGCTGCTTCTTTTTTGAATTTCCGTGTCATGAGTAATCATATTATTTAAATTAAAGCGGTATCATTTAGTTAAAAACCCGGAGCTTCAAAAAACAATCAAACAATAATGTAAGCGCTTTCTGCTGGCATTCGTATTACTTACCACTGCAATTACATATTTCAACTTTTTATTCAAAAAATAATAAACAAATAAATTTGTTCCATGTATTTAAACTTGCTATTTCGAAAGATAAGTTATATATTTTTTTTTTGTGCTTTCGATAAGAATCCAGCTTTAACCGTGCGAACAGTTCCACGTCTACGGCGAAAATGAATGATTGGCATCGTATTCAAAGCAAGCGCCGATATTGGCGAGAAATTTGCTAAGCTCTGTAACCCTGCAGAATGTCATCCCCCTGTTTCCTTCCCCTCTCCTCATCTGAAAAAAGTGCTCTTTATTTAACGACTTCCCAAAAGTAGTAGGCATTGAACATGGCTCTTCCAATGTCAAGTTGTTCTAAATTTTATTCAATATTAACCAAATCATCTGTTACAACAAATGCGTAAGATTTGTTTTTAGCATTAAGACATCGCAAGCAAATTATTATTGTAAAATATTTTTCTAAAAATGAAGGATGATATATTTTTTATTCACCTTGAATGTTTAATACGATCTCAATTTGTACTATCACCTAAATTAAATTTTTTTTATTTTTCCATTGATAGAATTATTTCACTTTTTAAAAAAAAATTGGAAGATAGAACAGCACTTTTGATTAATTTCTGTTCTTCTGGGGAAAAATATTATTGCATGAAGCTATAAACATAATTTTATAAAACTATAATCTTTTATAAATTCTTGTTACTTAGCTGAAAAAATAACTCTAGTAATTATTTCGATTATTTTAATTTTATATCAATAATTGATTTGGAATTTTATGAAAAGGCACGCTTTAAATATTCAGGAAATAATACAGTGATGTATTCCTATTTTGCCACTAAGACTTTGTTTATTGTCCATTTTTTATGTTTGTGTAAGGAATTGTGTTATGCCAGATTCTGTAATCCAGAAATATAATCCTTGTTTTCCTAGATTTGATTCAAATTGCAATTTGTCCAAATTAATACTGTTATCTGCAGAAAGGAAGTTAAATATCATGATGGTGGTGTTAAATAACAAAGCTACAGTTTATGTAGTTGCTGCAGGTAAAATCTATGTGGAATGTATGCAAATCTTTAATAATTTAACGAAACATCTTCATTTGAATGATTATAAGAATACTGTTAACAACAGTATTTTGAAATATTTTTTTATAATACAGCTAAAACGATTAAATTCTTAAATTTAAATTTGAAGTAGGTAATATTGACTTCTGTCAAGGTTAACATTCTAGTTGATCTGAAGCTGTATTTAGTATGTATTTTATAGTCAGTCTCCAATTTAAAATATAAATAATTACTATATTTATTCAAACCTCAGCCACACTTTTTCCAATCTTAATGCTACTGAAAATCATGCGTGGTTTAAAATCAAAGGTGAAAAATTTGTTGAATGGGAAAATTGTACATGGATACTGATGGCTAGAACAATTACATGTTCATGTATGTATTTAAAAGGTTTAATATTGTAAAATAAATTAATTATTCACTTCTTAGTAGTTCTTGTTTTCATTTTTTTTTTATTTCATAAATATTGGAAATCAATAAGTCATTTTACACTTTTTCTTTCATAAAAAAATGTGTTGAGAATTTGGGGTGTGGCTTAGATTCTATAGTAGATTGGATTCAAATAAATATGGTAATCTTTAAATATTTTCATACATTTTTATATTTAATATGGTTTCTTGTCTTATTCCATACAGGTAACTAAATCCCGTTTTATCTTTGTGATCTTGTATTATTTTTTCTTATTTATTCCTAATTTGCATTCAAAAATTCAATTTTTTTTTCTTAAAGTAGTGAGTGTGTGCTTCAACTTGAGCAAATATGGCTCTTGCACCAATAAACTAACCAACTTAGTGTTTAAAATGCACTTTCCGTTGTAAATTTTTCTTAACTACATAATCATTAAAAAAATAAGCAGATATCTTAAATAAATTTCTGAACAAAATTTAAATCCATAAAATTGAAAACACTATAGTTTAGTTTATGATGAAAGTAATCATTTTTTTTTTTTCTGATATGAAATATAATTGAGATGCTTGAACAGGGGCAGAATTACCAAATTTTCTATCATTAATGTTATCAATTTGTAAATATTTATTAACTGTTTTGGATATATATTTTGAATTCATTTGGGATTTTTCCGACCTAATATTGAAACATTGCATATTTTCATGTGACTGAATATTTTTTTTTTAAAAAAAATGTTGTTATTTAATTAACAAATTTAACTAGTTTATAATTATATGTCTGTAGGAGATGGCTATTTATTACTGCTGCAAGAAATACATACGAGAAAAAAAATGAACCTGTAGTTAAAGATGTAAAAGAAGTATTGTTGGATTCTGAAGAAAAGAAGCAAATTGAAAAGTTGCAACAACGCATTACTGTACCGAGCATGGTAATTAAAAGATATTAAACCATTGTGCAAAAAAAAATTTCTAATTAGAAAATGTATTCTATTTATTAAAGGAGTTTTAAAATTAATCCTTTATACTTATTCCGACACTTTTAACATCTTCAATTATTATCTAACTGATGTTTCAATTTTTTCTTGCTATGTATAAAACTTTATATTTAAACAAACACTGTGAGTTTTTTAATTGCATTGCATTTCATACTTTTTTTCACTAGGTAATAAATAACTTAAAAATTGATGGCATTAGAAAATAAATTTAACCATGCTCTATTTTAAGTAGATATCTGGACTGTAAATATCATATTTTAAATAGATTATCCGCAATCTTTAACTTGATGCCTAAATAGTGTATATCAGGGATGGGCATTAAGTTGATCGCATTCAACTGGTGGACCTCAAAGACATTTTGGGGTGACCGCCTTTACTAAGACCTAAGACATGCATACTAAAAGAAACATATTTAAGGAACACTGACACCTAGACTGGAAAATCGACTTTTCACAACTGATGTGACTGTGTTTACTAAAACAAATGATTCGATAAATGTGTAGACACATGTACCTTCATTGAAACTGCACGATGACACTTTACACATTCTTTCTGTTGTATGGGAAAAAAGTGATCACTGCAATGCCAACTTAGAAATTAGTTTTTCCCCTTACCTCAACTGAAGGAAAAAATAAGTGTTGAGGATCAGCTCTTCCCATAAAAGCAAGGAATTGGCCATTGAGACATCATCTTACTCATTGCACTTCCACAAGATTAGGTTCTCATGTTGATGTCATGTACCATAGTGGAATAGCGACAAAAATTAAGTATGTATGTTGATTTCAGAGTCATTGTTTAGCATATGTTCTCTGCTCACTACACTGAATACATCCACACTTTACAGTATAGCAGTTGCTGATAGTTGTTCAAGTATTCAACTTGATAATTTTGTGTTGTAAAACTTGTAAATACTTTCATAATAAATAATATTCTATATAACTTTTTAATAAAAATAATAAATAGTACTTTTGTTGTAAAAATAGTAATGTATTACATTTTAAGAGATGGGTACAATGTTGAAAAAAAGTGTTAAGAAGAGAAAACATACAATTTGAATACAGAATTGCCACACCTACGCCACTAGGTGGACCGAGACCTTAACAGCATTAGAAGTAGCCTGTCCCCTGGAAAAGTCTGCCCAGGCTTAGTGTATATTTAATTAGAAACTTCTAGATCATTTGTTGATTGTTAATCTTTGCTGGATTATGAAAAGATTTGAACAAATTATATGATAATCCTATTTTAGTGCACACATTTATTGCTAACTTGGCAAATTTTTGTATTGAATAGAGCAATTGAGCTCGTCTTCCTTTTCCCTTCATCTCAAAGGTATGATCCAAACTAGAATTTTGCTGGAATTATGTGAAAAGAGAGCAAAAAGTTTGCATGGTTAGAGAATCACTTTTATCTGAATTAAAAGAAAAAAAGTCTTTGGAATAAATTTAAACTCCAATTAAATGTCACAAGTTAAAATTCTGAAATTTAACTTCACATTGCTTTTGATTAAAAAAAAATGTATATTACCTGGATTCTAGGAGATTAAATGTTCAAATTAGATATTATATAAGTTAGCATGTTGTTCAATTGCAAGAAATTCTATTTAAAAGCTTAAGAATAAATTGGACTGCAAGAAGTAAATCAATATATTAATATATAATTTTTTTGAAAGTTCAGTTTATTTTTTAACTGTATTTAAATTTTTACTGTTCAACAAATACATTTGTTGAAGTTGAAATTCTTAGAACTTCATCTCTTTTACAGGCACCTATTAGTTGTATTACTGGAGTGCCAGAAGAGCATATTAAAACTAGACTTGTAAGGATTTTCAAACCTGCAAAAAATCCTATGCAATCTGGAACATTTAACACCCGAAAGTGGAAGCTTGAATTTGAGACAAGGGAGCGCTGGGAAAATCCATTAATGGGCTGGTCTTCTACGTAAGTTTCAACAGTTTTGAAAGTAGTGTGTCCAGACTCTATGTTTGTATAATATATTTGTTAACTTTTATATTATGCAAATTTTATGGTCTGTTTTTGTTTTTTACTTTGTTCAGTATATCTTTGAGACTTGAAAACCGTTAATAAACTAAACAAATTTTTAATCTTCCTTTAGTGGGGATCCTTTGTCCAATTTAAACGTACAGTTTTCAAGTCAAGAAGAGGCAGTTGCTTTCTGTGAAAAAAATGGTATTTATTTCATTTTCTTGTAATTAATAACTTAAAATCCTTTTATTACTTTGTTTTTTTCAAATAATGTTTTATTTTAGTCTTGAACAGGTGAAATACCAATTTATGGACCATGAATTTTTTTTATTTCCAAAAGTTTGAATTAATGAAATAAGATAAATTATTATTTATTTAAATTTTATTAAGTAAAAAAGTATAAAAGTAATTAGTATAAAATTGAAAATATTAACCAATTCTAATGCAACTTTAAGGAATGAATGTTATTTATAATAGTAAAAAGGAAGCTAAACAATACTCATTTTTAAAATACTGGCTGCATGGCCCAGCATTGCACAGGCTTTATCGAGTGCATAACTTTTTACCAATGGAAATTTCATCTTCCCCTCTCGATGCCATGACTTTCTGGTTTGTGTTTAATTTCTATATCAATGTCATTAAAATTCCCTTTTCAAAATATCTTCCACGTCTTTGTCTCGTCAGACGGGTATGTTTCCCAGCTTTTTCTGAGAATATAGCTTTATCCCAATGGAAATTTCCTTCAATACCAGCACTTCTGGGTGAGGTTGCGATGTGTGTGATTTCTATACATTAGTCATTAAAATTATTTTTTTGCAAAATATCTTCAATTTCTTTTCCTTTTCAAACAAGTTTCTTTTCCTTCAGCTCTTAGCCCATCATTACACAGCTTTTTCATGTATAGAACTCTTTTTCCGTCCTGCCCCCCCCCCCCAGTAATAATATCTTCCTTTAAATTTCTATTTTCAATTTCTCATTTACAAAACTAATCTAGTTTTTAACTTAACTCAGTGGCACGACAGCCCATGAGGGCCAAGACCTACTGTGCCCAACACAGTCTACACGATCTTGGGCTCTGAGGTGCATGAGCAGATGTTCCGGTCAGGTGGTCAGCCTGACATGAAACCTCCAGTGTTAAGTTCCCAAGCAAGCTTGGTACTCATTTTTTCAACCCACTGAACTGATGAAAGGCTGAGTTGACCTTGCCCAGCCCAAGGTTTGAACCTCGGACCTGTGATGTGGAAGTGCGATACACTAACCACTCAGCCACTGGGTTTCAATCTAGTTTTTATCCTCAAGAAAAAAGACAATGTACAATTTTATTATTAAATAATTAATTTTGTAATTAATAATAATAAACAATACTGATTTCGCTTTTTATTTTTAATAATAATTTATATCCATTTTTATTAAATAATGAATGAGAACGAGATAAATTTAATAATAATGAATGAGATCTTATTAAATAATAAGAAACAATAATGCCATTTACTGTTGAAATGACTGCTTATTTCTGCATGTTTGATTATTCCATTAAAAGTATGTAACTATAAAAAAAAAAAAAAATGTATGGGAGAGAAAACCTAGACATTTTTGTTTGCATTCACTGTATGAAAAAAGATTCAAAGTGTAAATAATACTATCTGATGAAAACATTTCTGTATTTTCTTATATTAAAGTTTTTCACTCTAAATAGCTTTTTTAAAAATAAAGAAAACTATCAGTTGTAAAGTATCAAAAAGTTGTCTTTCTATACATGCTCCTTAAAAAAAAGTCTCAAACTTGTCAGTTCTGTGTTGTAGGTTTATCACAATTAATTATTACTGGCATTTGGTAATTTTAGAAATTTTTTTCATTGCATTTTTCTGGCTCCTTGAAATGGAAAAGTGCCTTTTTTAAAAATGTTTTATGTGCAAAATAGCAGAAAATTTTCAAAATTTCATAATTTTTTGAAAGAAGTTTTACAATATTCCATCTCAGTCTAACTTGGCAGCATTGCAAAAGATATACAATGTACTTGAAAAATAGTTGTAACTTTTTTTTTAGAATTTAAATCCATGGAAATCTACAGAAATTTGTAAAAGTAAAACATTGTAGAAATTGGGATTTTAGTAAAATATTTCATGTTTATCACATGTTAAAAGCATTTATTCAATTCCTACTATTAGCTCACAATCTATATATTTATTTATCTTAGTGGAATTTTCAATCATTAATCAAATACATTTTAAAGCCTTCAATTGAGCTGAAATTTTATATACAGGATTATTTTAGATGACAATACAATAATATAATAATAATTAATAAAATTAATTGATTAAAACTAATTATTTAAAGAATTACAAATACAACAACATTGGCATCATTTTTGGCAACTTAGCGACCCTTTTGGTGACTTTTGGGTGGTTTTTTCTCACCTGTTAAATAATTCAGTTGAAATGAAATTTATATACACTATTGTTTCTGATGACAATATGATACTTAAATGATAATTAATAAAAATTACCACGTAATGTTGTGATTCTGTCATATGTATATACATATTTATATTAATTGTAACTATTTAATAAAAAGTAGATAAAATAAAAAAAAATTTGTTGATCTAAGTGGGAATTGACTTAATTTTTTTTATATATATTACTTGTTTTTTAAACAAAGTTAATACAGTCAATAGAGCAACATCATGAAATTCCAAGTTTGGCTGAAAACGGATTTTTGACGCCAATTTTTGTCATTGTCAGTTTTTTAAAGTTTTTAATTCATATCTTTTTAACTAATTACAATATCGGAATATAAATGGTCAAAACAGCTTCCTCAGATCATTCCCCGACTTTTGGTACCTTCCGCGAATTTCTGGGTGGTGCGGTTCATGAGAAAAGAGATGCACATGGATAGGTTTTCGAATTTTAATAGTGCAAATGTACTAGGCAAAAATATATTTTAATTTACCAAAGAGTTCATGAATAATTTAAGAATATATTTTCTTTTTAAAGTTTATTTGTTTTCTAATTGCATTTAAAAATATTTTCAGTACATTAAAATACTTAATGGAAGTTGTAATAATATTGTCTAAATAGAAAATATTTCTGAATATGTTCTTACACAAAAAAATAAATTTTTTAAATTAGATTCAGTTTAGATTACTTTTGTGTGTTTATGTTATTTGATTTTTCTTCATTTTTGCTTGAAGATTTTATAAGAATATTTAAGAGTTCTATGTCTGTCAGGATAAGTTCAGATAAATTTTAATGCAGTTTTTAGAATATAGTTTTTTTTTCAGCCACCCATCCGGTATAGTGGTTAGCGATGCTGATTGCTGTGCCATAGGGCCCTGGTTCAAATCGCACAGTAGGCATGGATGTTAGTAAATGTATAGTTCCTTTGCAGTATGAGGTGCTCTAAATAGCCGTTGAGCCACAAATCCTCTTGTGAGATTGGTGGAAGGGGAAGAGAGGTGGGAGGCCTCTGACCACTCCCAGGGTGTTCTCCCTTTAAATTGGTGGAACCGAGCTAAATCGTACGGACACCTGCATGATGCTCAAAGCTGCGACTAACAGGCATTCTCTTAACCTTTTGCCACGATAAATTTTGTGTGCCTTGATCTGATGTTACTGTTGATCAGGCGGCATAAGTAACAACAGAGTATAGTTCTAAGCTTTGATGCAATTATTGGTGTAAGCAATTTGTCAATTTTCAACTCTGTTATTTAACTGCATGTTATTGTTCCATTTGATGTACAGTTTCAAAGTAATTTTTAACTTCTCTGTTCATAATCAGAGCAACATTTTGTGTTAAAATCATTTCAATAATGCTTTATTTTTTAAAGTGTATGTACATTCATAAAGGGGACAAATTTGTGCATAATAGTCATCCTCAACATAAATAGACAAAGATTATATTTCTCTTTCCCATAAATAAACGATTTATGTTTAAAAGTGGGAAAGTAGAAAGGATGAGAAATAACCTTGATGCATACATTTTGAGAGAAAATGAATATTACTATATAGAAGAAATGAATATTGAAATTTTTGTTTTGCCTTTATGTTCATGAATTGAAGAAAAAAATAGTGTGCATATAATTTTGTTTATGTAATAATTAGGAATCTATGTTGTACACATTGTATTTAATTATAAGTAAAGTACTTTGGATGTCATTTTCTGCTTTGTTAGTTTTAAATTGAGATGCATAAGATGTGTTAGCAATTATACCAACATGTAAAGTGTTTTGAAACCCAGTAGCTGAGTAGTTAGTGCATCACGCTTCCACACCACAAGTCCGAGGTTCAAAAACCAGGCTGGGCAAGGTTGACTCAGCCTTTCATCCCTTCAGTGGGTCGATAAATGAGTACCAAGCTTGCTTGGGAACTTAATACTGGTGGTTTCACGGCAGACTGACTGGAATATCTGCTCATGCGTATAAGGGCCCAAGGTCGCGTATACTGAGTTGGGCGCAATAGGCCTTAGCTTTCTTGGGCTGTGGCATCACTGTGTTAAGTTTTTAAATTGTTTTAATTGTTAATACTTTTTGATATACATAACATTAGAATTATGTCCAATTTGTACTCAAGTTACTTCCTGTGCAAGAATTAAATTTCATTTAATAAAATAATCAGTATTTAAATTATTTTATTTACAATGCTGGCCACCGTAAATGCAACACTAAGAAAGACAAGACATAGCACAACAATATTTATTTTGTAGATAACATGTTGACCAAGGTATCAAATGATTAAGTTTATAGACTTCTGTGAAGTGTGGTTTCTGCCAAAATCTGTAGCCAGAGGAGCCGCCATTGTTGGAGATCACCGCTGCCACACGCCTCGGCATTGATTCAAAGAGACTTTGGATATGTTCTTGGGATACAGCAGACCAAGCAGCTTCCACACGTTGTTAAAGTTGATCTGGTGTGTAATCTGGGTCAATCGTAGAGCAACCATGGATCACATGTTTTCTATCGGCGAAAGATCCGGGGAGCGAGCCGGCCAGGGAAGCAATTCAATCTGGTGATTGACGAAGAATCTTTGGACAATGTGTGCCACGTGTGGTTGCGCATTATCCTGTTGAAATATGGCTGTGGCCAAGCCCTGAAGGTAAGGAAGGACAGTTGGCTCCAACACCTCGGAGATGTAGTGCTGGCTGTTTAAAGTACCGGCAATGCGTACTAGAGGAGTGCGAGAGTGATATCCAATACTGCCTCATACCATTATACCCGGTGCAGGACCAGTGTGGCGGTGCATAATGCAACTGTTCAGCATCCTCTCTCCCCGGTGTCTTCAGACTCGAATCCGACCATTGTGTTGTTGCAGACGGATGCGTGACTCATCAGTAAAGACAACTTCATTCCATTCTGCCGCCCACATCCTTCTTTCATCGTACCATTGGTGGCGGAGACATCTGTGGTTATGCATCAAGGGTAGACCAAGCAATGGACGTCTTGCGGACAGACCACTCTGCTGTAAACGGCGTTGAGTGGTACATGCAGACACTGAATGATGCGTTACAGACTCAATGTGCTGTGCTATGGTTCGTGATGTGACTGAGTGATCCGTCACTGCCATGAATGTGTACAATTTGCCTGTCCTCACGTGAAGTGGTGCACTGAGGTGGATGCGATCAACCACGTCGGTCCGTTGTACCCTCCTGCTTCCAACGGTCACATATCCGCATTACAGTTGTTTGGTTTCGTCCAACAGGACTGCCGATTTCCCTAAAAGGTAATCTACAATATTTGTAGGCCACTATCCTTCCTCTGTCGAACTGGGATACTTGATCAAAAGCTGATCGCTGTTTTCTACGAGACATAACATCGTTTTTTGAAAAAACCACAAGAAAAACACAATTGCCGAACTTGAAATCGTTGAAATCTCCAAGCCTTAAATAGCGCTTTGAGGTGGCGCCACAGGCATGTGAGATGTGTGTCTCTGCTGAAATTCTAATCATTTGCATATCTCATCTCCGCTAATGCATGTTGTAAATTTCATGTTATTTGCATGCTTCCTTCAGGGTGTTGCATTTAAGGTGGCCAGCAGTGTATTTGAGACTTGTATTAATGTTATTATAATTATTAATTTTTCAGATTGGCCCTACTACATAGATGAACCTAAAGAATCATCCTTCAAACATAAAAGTTATGGTGCTAACTTTGCTTGGAATAAAAGAACTCGTGTATCCACTAAATAGTGTGAGAAATTTATAATTGTGTAATGTTTATAATAAATTAGAAATATTGATATCTTATCTGTACCTTCTTACTTTGTAAATTGTTTTAAACAAGTTGTGAAAAAATATTCGTAAATTAGGAAAATATTTATTTATAGAAGACATTTTCAATAAAAGGGAAAGAACTTTAAAACTTATTACTAATGTATAATTTTAAAATGAAAAAACAAATCTAAGAATTAAATCATTTTGTGCATTATTTTACTGGTTTTACTATTCTTTTTTCAAATAACTGGAAATTTTTAACATAACATATAACTATTGCATTAATAATATTTAAAATAACTGCAGTTTTGGTTTGTATTTACATGTGTATATAATTACTAGTATGTGGGTTTTGAGGGTTAATTTATTTGCTCTGCAGAGTATTTAAGGATAGCAGATATAACTTTTTAACAGAAGATATTATTTTACAGGAAATCCCTTGAAATAAATATTTATATTATATATACTATTGTATCATGTTTTTATTCTATTTACTAATTTGCAATACTACTTTCATTTACACATTTTTAATCATAGTTTAAGAGTACATTGATTGGAAAAATGGTAATAGCATTCAAGAGTCTGAATCTCATTCCCTTTTGAAATACAGATAATGGTATTCTTGTACATAAATTTTTAAAATATACGAGGGGTGATAAAAAAAAAGGTTACAAGTCGAATAACGAAATATTTATTAACAATAGACAGAAATTACAAGAGGGAATTAAGAGGCATATGTGCCTATAATTTTTCTACATTATCACCAAGTCTATTTAAGCATTTTATCAGAATGCAGAACCAACTTGCTTAACCCGTCTTGGTAGAAATCGGGTCCCTGTCCATTGAGCCAGGTCTTGGCAGATGTTTTCACAGCATTGTCTTGGAATATCGCAGCACATCAAACAATATGCTGCACACTACCATAGCTCAGTCCCAGCTCTGATAAGATTATTTTGAATCATTTCTTCAATTCATGCCATGAAGAACTTGGCTGGCCGTTCCCTGCCAGAAAGCAGTTTTCGACATCCTGGCTGCCTGATTGAAAAGAGGGACACCATCTCGCTACATGTTGTTTGCTTCTTCATAAACTTCCACTATTTGACTGTGAATGTCAGATGCGGACACATTCTTTGCCCATAAAAATTGAATCACGGGCTCACACTTCCAAATGAGACCAATTTCCTAACCATCTGGGAACTTTCACTACATACTTGCAAACCAGCTGTATGATAAGTAACACCATTTGTCTCCACTCGGGAAACAAAATTTCTCCACAATATGTAGTTTTCAATTAAAAAGTGCCCATGTAGAACCATGTGACAGAGTGCTGAGTTGTGAATATAGTGTGTGTAATTGTAGTTCAGAGAAGATCTCTAATAAAATTATGAGAAAAGCCATCATACTTTTTTGTATTAAGATTAAACTAAACTCAGTGACACAACAGTCAATGAGGGCCAAGGCCTACTGTGTCCATCTCTGTTTTCATGACCTTAGGTGCATGAGCAGAAGTTCTAGTCAGGTGGTAGGTCTCAGTTTTAGTTCCCAAGCAAACTTGGTACCGAGTTTTTGACTAACTGAAGGGATGAAAGGCTGTGTCGACCTTACCCAGCCTGGGATTTGAACCTCGAATCTGTGGTATGGATGCGTGATGCGCTACCTCTCAACCACTGAGTGTCATTAAGATTAATTATATAATCAATCAATTTTTTTAATGAACTTTCTTATGGACTCCCCTTCTTTAGGTGGGTACAGGTGTCACAATCCCGAGGTACCCTAGTAATCTTTTCCCAAGGGGTTTACTATCTTTGGTAAACACGGGTGTCACGACCCTGGGGTACCCCAGTGATCCTTCTCTATTTTCGACCCTCCATCTTGTCATCCAATTTCTTCTTTTCCCGTCCATACCACAGACCTATGAATGTGTTTTCCTATCTTAAGTTCTACACTTCTAACATTAAAGTGTGAAAAACTAACCAGCAGAACTATGAACAGTGGATCTTAAAAATTAAATAACGGTTGTGGAGGACTTTTTCATGAAAGATGAGAATTTCTTAAACATGATTTTTATTAAAGACTATGCAAAAGGATGAAATCTGCAGTGAAATTTTAAAAACGAAAAACAGTTGAATGCACTTTAACTGAGCACCTTGCTCAAAAAAACATTTGAATATAGTATGGTGTCAGCTACTTGCTGAGAAACACCCAACTGCTACTGACTACACTAACTAAAATTAGATGATTGCGGGCACCAAAGGCGCCTATTCCCGGAAGGATGTCAAATAGAGAAAGCTCACCCGAATGGTGAGGGATGAACGTGCCCCCAAGCACAGCGTTCCATCGAAGCAGAACGCCGGCGGGGCGGAAGGGGAGAAACGCAGGAAGGAAAACGGGACGGCCGAGGCAGTTAATCAAGACGGTGACAGTTCACCAAATGAACCCAAAAGGAATGATGCAATGTAACGAAACTGCTTGTATTGTTAAGAGTGAAATTGTTGTGTTAAGGGGGGCGAAGCGGGTTTCTCCACTTCGTTGAAGAGTATGCATATTTAATTTTAGGATGAGGATAAGTAAACAATGTTTGTGCTTTAATAATTGGTTTGTCATGAGATTCTATAGATTTAAAAACATTTCTAGAAAGTTTAGTGATGTAATTAGAAATCGGCTCCATATGTAGGTCGTTGTGTATAACGTCATTCCGAACGTACCAAGGTGCGTTGGTCATGACGCGGAGTATTTTGTTTTGAATTTTTTTCATGTGGGTGGTAGCTGCCGCTCCCCAGACCGGGGAAGCGTACGTGATCACTGGGCGCAAAACTTGTCTATACTGACTACACAACAGTAGCTATCAGTATTTATGCATTAATACAATTAGCATATTGTATTACTTCCACAACAAGCGATACAAACTATTAAGAAAACTCCCGAGTGGCTTATGTTTAGAATTTAGCCATGACATACAACAGAATGTTTGGTGCAGTATAGCCAAAACTGGCTCTTGCGCCATAAAACACCCAACTCAACTCGTATGGACCTGAACATTATACTATGCCTTATGAAGACTTTGAGGCCTCAATCTGAAATAGTCCCTCTAATCTTCAGGAAGAGACCCAAAACCATCAGCAATTGAAAATTCATCTCAAATCTCAAAGCATTAAAATAATGCAATTTTCATTTCAAAATTTAGCATAAAATAAAACACATTTGAAAAAGCAAGGAATGTTTCTCATAGCCTAAATTCCTTTTTTTGTAAGATGTTTTATCTCACTCTAAAATTATCTAAAAAAAATTAAGTAAATCTAGAGAAATTTTTTATTTAAATGGAATTTTTATTGGAATGTCTACAGCTACTTGAAAGATGTTTTTACTTTCCTCTTTCAATTATTGTACAAAACTATTTAAATAATTTAGATTCTTTAGCACAAATGAAATGTTTTTTTTATCGAGAGAAAAATATGATTGCAAAGAATTTTGGAAAGAAATTAAAAAAGTTCTTAAAAATAAAACTTTTTCTAATATTTAACAAGTTTTTTTCATTACTGATTTAGCTTTGTGTCAATTTCTCGTAAGAAAATAGTTATTTGAATAACTTTTCTATTTCTAATATCTATAACAAATCAAAATGACCAAAATTTAACACATATAATCCTTTTCCCTCTCCCTTTTTCAATAAGCTCAAATCACATTGATACCAAATTTAGGAACATTTGAAATACTCCAATTATCTTGTTCAAGTTACTTTTATGTAGTTTTAATAATCTGAAAAATTAATCCCAGCTACTTTAAAAAGGGAATAAATATAGAAACTGACTAGTAAGGAAAAGCCTCAATGAATTTTTGCAAATAATTACCCATTTAACTTAAATTATACTCAAGAGTTCAAGCCTCAGATTCTGTCGGCAGTCTTGGATAGATTCACAATGTTATTGTTGTAAAGATTTAGAGGATGAACCATTTATTATGCTTACTTCCTGTATCTAAGACTCATTAACCATGTTCTTAATATGGACCCCAGTTAAAAAAAATTGTATAACTTTCAAGAATAAAACTAGTAATTCTACTCTTCCCCGTTTAAGTATCATGTTGCTTTTCTGTAAATTTTTTTAATATTTATTACTGACTTTCTCAAAAACCTTATAATTAATCTAAATTTTAGATACATCATAAAAATTTAATTTCATTAACCCTCCCATAAAAGCCAATCAAACTGTACATATATTCCATGATATCAATATAAGTGAAAGTCATGGCAGATTTAAATATTAATAGAAAAAGATCAGGAAAAAAATGAATGCATATAAGTTCTTTATACTTGTATGTTCTGTTTATATATATTTATCACCCTGCATGAAAAGTTTCAGCATAAAACAGGATCTGGATTCATTTTAAAAAGGATTTCTTCATATACTAAACATTAAAAAGCAGTTGTTCATTGAGGCAAGAGTAAAATAAACAGCGAATCAAAAAGCATAAGTATTTAGTCTCGATACCTTACAAACTATTAAGCCTGAACTTCCAAAAGGCGGAAATCCAAATACTACTAGAACTTATTCTAAAAGTCTCTGCAAATGATGATAGAAGCAAGTTATTTTTGTTACCTCAAAACTAAAGATATTGGATGGGTTCTAATGACTCAATTTTCCATGAAAGTTCAAATATATAAATCACCAGGAACAAAGAATTTCTGAATTTTCAGAACCTACCTATGTGGAAATTTTTTTTCTCTGTTATATAAAAGTAAAATAAAAAAATTAATTTTTACGTTAAGTACTATCACAGTTTGTTCACAGTTGTTTGCAGTTGTCTTGTAATCCGCCATTGGAAATAAAAAAAATTGCACAATTTGACCCAAATATAATCATTTGAAATGAATTCAAACTTTAAATATTTACTGTATGTATATACTTTGATCATTTCTTTTTTGTTATTGCAATTTTAATATTAAATAAATGCATTTAAATTATTAAAAGAAAACATTTAACTTAAGATAGTTTTGTCAGTCACAAGTTTCATTATTGCTCATAACATGGCTATGTTTTTACTTATACTTAATTTTTCTGTCTGTTTAGCATAACTTTTGCCTGTTATCCCTAAAAGAAGAGAAAAAAAAAAAAAATTAAAATCACTTTATTCGTTTTAAATGTAATGACCTTGTTTCATAAATTTCAATTCAATTTACCAGCCACACTAGGTCCATGTTAAAAATAAATTAGCCTTACAAATTATGAACATTGCACAAGAAAATGGTTTTTCTCTTTTATTTACAATATTAATCATGAAACATCTACATCAAAGTATATGAATGTATACAAAAATGCTTTTTTTTTTGCTAAAAATACATTATAAAACTGTCACATAATAATTTCCATGTAAAATTGAAACCTTTTTACAATTTCGTTTTACCTTATTTTATTTTTTCCCAAGACATGTTATATAGTCAATGTTAATTTTAATTTTTTAACACAGTAAAAAAAAAAATACATCCAAGTTTTTAAAAGTATGTATATCTAAAGGTATGCCAAATCATGCAAAGTTTAATGTCAATTAAACAAAAAGTAAAATTTTCCTAATTGTGAGCATTCCTAATGTAACATAATGTTCCTCAGAAATTTAAAATAAAAATATATATAATCAAAAACCAATTCATTGAATTAATTACAATTTTGAAAGTGAATACCACATTCAATTTTATGTCTCAATAAAACAAAAAACATGGCATGAAGCATTTATAGTTATATGTAATACATTATTATATACAGCACAAGTTTATAGATTATAATGTAAGATGAAATTACAAGTTGCATTTTATTAACCATCATCAATATTCATGCAAATTTTGTACAAAGTTCAACTCATATAATAGCTAAAATCTTTGGCTGGTATTTCCTACGACACATACAACATACATAAAATGAAAAGTACTAATACAGAATGATGCAGATTAATGAAAAATATCATACAAGCTTCAATTATGATTTTAAAAACACAAAACTTTATCATGATTTTTAAAATATGAAATAAAAAATAATGAAATCACAAACTAATTAATCTTCGGAATGCATAACCTTTTCTTCTTCTTCCTTCCTCTTAGCATGCTTAGCAAATGCTTCTGGAATGTGCTGTTCTATTGAAACATAGGAATGTGGTTTTTCTGCTTCCAAAGATGGAGGAACTTCAATACCAAGCATTTCGGGTACCATATATCCTTTCAACCATCCTACTAAAGGTGTAGAACCAGGAGTGTAGTGTGTCTTCTTATGATAAAACAGAAGACCATCCAACTAAAATTTAAAGGAATATTCACAAATTAAAAAATTACATAAACAAATTTCCTTTTTGGTTTCATTATCATGCAGCATTTGTTTTTCTATTTTCTTCTCAATTTTTAACAACAGTTTCCCAATACAAAAAATAGTATGGCTAAGGGAATTTTCTAAGATACATCACATCTCAGATTTTAAGAAATGAAATAAATACATTGATTGCTTTTCTTACAATGCATAGTAATTTAGGGGTATCAAACACCTTGGGGCAAACAAACCAGGTTTAACTTTAGGTGGGCCACAAAAAAAATCAATATTCATAGAAATGTAGATTTCTATATAATAATACATTATAATAAGCTTATATAAAAGAATAAGAAAAATTTATATTTTTATGTGCTGACACTTGACATCTCTTCTCTTCTACTTTCTTTCCTATTTTGGGAGAAATATTTTATTTTATTATATGTTATTGTGTGCTGATATATTGGACAGGTCGCAAAAATTTTCACTATGGGCCATATGCAGCTCGCATGTTTGATACCCCCTGCAGTAATTAATCAATAAAAACTTTGTTTATCATGAAACTGTTTAATTGATCCATTACAAGAATAAAAGATATAAGTAGAGAAAAGAAGTATTATTGTTTAATGTTTTAGAAGAAACTCATTTTAGAATTCAACCATAGAATTTTCTCCCATAAAAACGCATTTCCACCAATGGTTTTTAGACACAAGTGCCAAATTTTGCCTTGTTGTACACCAAATCAACAGTATTATGTCTTTGAAATAACCATATTAGTTTTTCATATAGAATTTTGTCAACTTTTAAATTAATTTATTATGATGCAACTTGCGTAATATGAAAATGCAGCTTTTTTTTTAATCATGTAAAAGTTGGTCAGTTTCATCTCAAGCCCAGTATTATGTTATAATCTTTAGTCAATAACTTATTGGAAGATGATAACTATAACTAAAATAGTTTCCTAGTCCTTCATGCCACTTTTAAGACTATCTTGAAATAATTTTTTACATTCTGGCATACATCACATACTTATACTTTCAAACTGTATTTTTTAATTTTTAGGTGTATTCACTATATAAAAAGCACCTCTTTTTTTTACAAAAGAAAATTGAAATGTTTATCTATAATACTCTTATATTACATAAGATATATGATAAAAAAAAAGGTCACATAAAAATAATAGATCACAAAATATATTACTTCAATGTAGTCCTCTTCTGCTTAGCAGACAGGAAAACATTAAAACAATGGTTTATTAAAGAAACCAGATGCTAAAAATCTAATTTCCTGAAAGGTGTTTTTGATAATGTGCACAAGAAGGATGGAAAGACGGAAACGGTATAAAAATGTGAATAAGAAATGTTAGGCAAAAGCATTCAGATGCCTTAAAGAATCTCCACCAGAAACAGATAGGTAATTAATAAAAAAGAACAGAAGGGTGTTTGAAAAGGACAGTATGATTTTTGTAGGAAATTTGTAATTCCATGAAATTTTTCATTTGAAATAAATGCAAATATCTCCCAATCAGGCTTTTCATATATGAATTTTATGACGCACAATCATTTCATATTAACAGAATCATTTTTAAAAATCTAAATGAGTTATAAAATTTAAGCATTATTTATACATATATGTATTTTCTTACCTTAGAAGGGAAAGGGAATTCTGACCAAAGTGTGTTCTTTATTGTTGTTGGATCACAGCTGAAGAATGGCACATCTTCAAATTTATACTGAAAACAATAAAAATAAAATTCATAATAAAATTTATAAAAATAAATTAAAAAAAAAAACACTGCTAAAAATATAGATTAACATGTTGTTTAATTTACAATTTTTCCCAGAAAGAGAAAGGAAGTAAATCTGATTAGTAATTGTAAAAATATTTCATTAATTTATCAGTTTAACACATGCTATGTTAGTTTAAAACATTTTTTACAACAGCATTTTCACTTTTTGTCCTTTTTTTAACCCATTACTACTGGTGCTGCATGTGGAAGACAGTAAAAGGGCCACTATATTCTCTTTTATAACTTAACACATTCTTTCCATTGAATTAATGCATTTAGCTACACAATGAACTATTAATACTTCAATAATAATGCAATGCAAAATAAAGTAAATTTCCCATTATCCATAAACCCTATAAGATGAAATAAACTTTATATAATTAGAAAAATCATACAGGGGAAAAAAAAAAAGAGATGAAAAACCAGTAGTTTAAATTTTTAGATATGTCTATCTACATTTATATTTTTTTGATGGAATAAAAATTTTGAAATGAAAAAATACTAGAAATAATATTAATTATTTATAGCTATGTGGTCTTGATAGAAAATTTACCACATTTGCTCTGCATGAATATAATAATGATTTTCATCCAAAATGACATTTTGAGAAGGTGAATTTCCTTTACAAACATGTTGCAGGATGGAATTGTTGAGGAACCAATATATATGATAAATTCATATTTTATTTTCACTAACAGATATAATGATAAAAAAAAAAAAAAATATTTAATTTGACAGTATTTTTTTGCTATTCAAAAATACTTACATGATTACTTCTTGAAAGTTCTTGTAAGTTAGGAGCTTCTGAAATTTTTGAACTTTTCCAATAGAATCTAAACTCAGTCTGAAGAAAATTTTCATTATTATTTTCTGTACAACACTTTTTGTAACATTCATATTTCAGAATACTAAAACCATGACACTTTCTTTTAAAAAAATTAAAATATAACAAAGTAATATAAATTAAGCTACATAATAAGTTAAGTTAGAATAATGAATTTTTAAATTACACATTAATTTAATTCATTTAATTAAAATATGATAAGAATTTCAACAACTTTATATTTGGAATTCCTTACTATTCTAGAAAGTATTAATTTGTAACAGGAATTACTCTTTCATTTTTATCCTTATTTCCTTTAAGTAAAAATTACAATGCATTGATTTCTTCGAGTCACGATAATCATAGCTATTGATTAAATTAGAGGTTCTCGTGAACTGACAGCAAGAAGTTTTCTTTTCCAAGGTATTAATGTTTATTAGCACATATGATTTAACTGCTTTACAGTATCTCTTTCATTTCATTTGAATTGTTACATCCCTTTTTGATTTTGTTTTCGAAGCTCTAATGTGAATGGCAACTCACTTCAAACAAAATTACACACACACACACAAAACTAATTTGTTTACTGTAGATGGCATAACAATGCATTAGCACTTGAAGCTAAAAAAAAAAAATTCAAAAAAAAAAGCGAAGCTTTTTAAAAATAAAAAATACTTCTTTTAAGTTCCATTTCAAATAAAACCTGTTGCCTGAAAATTTTATTTGAAAAATTTAGCTTAGAATTTTTTAGCACTGCAATTAACATAAATTCACAAATAAAGAAGGAAATTTCTTTTAGTTATTTGTACAGTTCACAAAAAACAAACAGTTTGAAGGAGAGAAAAGGAAGAAATTTTATTGACATCTTTGATAATAAAAAAATAATTATATATCAATCCTGAAGATCTACAACAGCAAATAAAAGCCCTATTTTACTCTGTGAAATAAACTTTTAGAACTGATGAAATGATATGTGTGTCCTTTACATTTATAAATATAAAATTTCACTGAATTATAGTATAAACAATTAATGAATAGTTACAATCTTTTCTTATTTATTGAAAATTGCAGTTTATGATGTAACACAGATTTGACATAATCCAGTCTGAAATTATAACATTGGTAAATAATCCATTACTGGAGCTTATTAATGATGGTCTTTGAAGCATAAGGGCTCAGTGTTTAATTACTATAACGTACAGTCATAAAAAAACCTGGACACCTTTAATAAATTCTGTAATTCTCAAACAGAAGGTCAAAACTAATATCAATGTTAAAAACTCAGAGAAGAAAATATAATAACAAATTAATAAATATAGCTCATTAACATCCAAAAAGAATTTCTGCATTGTTGATACTTTTTTCTGTTAATTTTTTATCATAAAAATATCTAATGACAATTTTCAAATAATTGCAAAATTCTGGTCAAAACTTTCACAGGCATTTAAAAAATATATATTAAATGAATTTTAAACATTTGATAACATTAAACATTGGATTTTAAAATGTTTACACCAATCAACACTCAACTAATTTTTAATTCAGGAAACAAAAAAACAAAAAAAATTTCAAAAATATATGCCAAGTTTATTTATTTTTTAGATTTCTTATGTCATAAAACCTTTAAATGCAAAACAGTCTAAACAATTATTTTTATTACATCACTAAATAAAAGTGTCAAAATAAAAGAGTTAAACTTTAGTATAATTTTATTTTCAAATTAAACTAAAAGTAATTTAAAAAGAGTATAATTTTATTTACAAATTACAACTGGTTAAAAATGCTGCAATTTACCAATTGCTCATGTGATGTAATATACTCTTTTAGTATTTTTAGAATATTCTTATAATCAATAATTGTGTTTAATTTTGGAATATATGCTATTTAAATTAATGAACAAAGAAACTAAATTTAATTATGAGAAAACTTTGAACACTATATTTACAGTGAAATTAATTTTATCCAATGACATGAAAATTGTAAAAGCTAATAAGAGTGTCTTGTTTTTTTACAGTTGTGCATTTCTGTTATTAGTAAGTGATATAATACAAGGAAATTCTTAAAATATACTTCAGTATCAAAGCATGGATGGGAATTCCAACACATTACATCCAGTACATAAAACGTTTGACTTGTTGCATCAAATATACAATCAAGCAGACTGTAAACATGCATCGGCGCTGCAAAAAAAAAAGTTTCAACAAGTCAAAAAATTCTGAAACAAATTTTTTGTTCATTAAATGTTTAATATTCATGCATTACAAGAAGTTACTCATAAAAATGCACATAGAAAATTAATTCAGTTAATGTATTAAAAACACTTTCATTAAGTCTTATAATATATATTAAGACACACAATAAAATATTTTGACAAATTTTACTTAATCATTTTAAAGTTTGATGTTGTTCCAAATCCCCTTGGAGCAGGAAAGCCTACACCAAGTCCATTTGACCTTGCTGCATACGAAAGTCACAAACCAGGTCTTGATCTCCAAACAAATGCCCCAGGGAAATGCCCTAGTAGTCCCGAAGATGAGCAGGATAAGCAGGGACATGTAAAGAAAGACATTATCCCCTGTACAAAGGTCATATCACACAGGTGACCACTTCTAAAAAGCAACAAAGCTGTCTGAAGAGCCTTGGATTTCCTGCACTGTAGAGATAGGGCAGAACTCTCTTAGCTGAGTACCCTTCGCCATTTTAAAATCTTAGACATTTTAAGAGTAACAAAACTACTTGTTGTTACTAGAAATTGAATCAATCAGAAAAAAAAAATTAAACAATATATTAAATTTATTTAGAATCTGATAAGAGAAGAAAAAAAGAACACCAAAATGATTTATTTGAAGTTTCATGTTATGTTATATATTAGCTTCAGTGGACTAACTTTTTAAACAACAAAAGAAGTTAGACAACCAAGATCTAAGAAAAACAAAACAAGCTTTATAATCAAACTCAAAATTGTTACCAATTATAATAATGTTAAAGCTGAATAAAGTAATATTAGTAATAAACAAAAATCCAAACAAAAATACAAGAACCAATTAATAAAACTAGAGCTTAATTATTCTTTCATAAAAACTATTACATTAGCATATTATTTTATACTTTAAAATTATATTATTTTATTAAATGTAAGAGTCCCTTTTAATTTTAGCTCAATGGTCTAAATTCACGATGGTCACATGATAATGACAATCGTGTGTTTCCTACTGATTAAAAATTGGCATACTAGTTGTTCAACTTGTAAAGTTTAAATAACATTTAAAATTTGATGATTGGGTAATTAATTCACATGTTAAAATTCTTCAAACAGTTTTCAAAATTAAAAAAAAAATACTTACATTATACGCGAATACTTTTAAATTAAGTGCATTTTGTTTAACCCTCTAAGCGGTCTGCACTTAAAAGTCTTGCCATTCTGAAGATGCTTCAAAAATGCACTGCACATATTTTTTTGCTTTCAGGTGGGGTTCTCAAAACCGGTTGAGACGTATTTTTAAGAATGCAGCTCGGCTGCTTTTGAGAATCTTGCTTGAAGGCAGAAAAAGCATTTCTGGAATGGCGGAATTTTACGTGCAGACCGCTTGGAGGGGTAACTATGTGCATTATTATTATATCACTGACAAATATGTACTTTCTAAAAGAAAGTTCTTGCAAAAAACAAAAGTTGGCAACAGTGAAACACATGAACTAATTGGCTGAAAATGTGTGATTATATTTATGATATAATTATGACATCGCATTAACTTATGAACTGATTGGCCGAAAACACGTGGCTCAGTTATCGTGTGACTATGACGTCACATGAATTTAGTCCATTGTGTATACAGTGATGACAGACATAATTTTCAATAAAAAAAGTATTACACCCACTTAAAGAATAATGCTCATGATATCAAATCGTATATCAGATAAGTCGACACTTGGTACCTTTGACACTCTTTTAAAAGTTTCACTTGTATGTAATGGAATCTTTGAACTTAATTTTTACTCACTTTAAAAGGTCAGATTAATTCGAAATTTTGCTTACTTGTGCAGAACCGATAACAATACAATAATTTAATAATTTTGCTCCATTGTCCTGATCAGGATCAATGATTTCCCATTTTCAGATCCCATCCTGCATCTGAAAACTAATTTTAGATCCCATTTCCAAATTTGGTGACTAAAAGATTAAATTACAACTTAGTTCGATAAACTATAAAAGGGTGTTTTTTTAAACTATAATTTTTATTTCTTCCAGATTTGGCGACTAAATGATTAAGTTACAACTTAGTTCGATAAACTATAAAAGGGTGTTTTTTTAAAACTATAATTTTTATTTCTTTCAAACTTCCATACCTCACGAAAACATTGTGGTCCAAATGCATTTAATGTACAAAAGACTTATTATTTATCACTTTTACCTCAAAGTTTACAACTCTATTAAGTTACAACAATCTTTAAAAAAAATCAATCACTTTTCTTTTAAAATAAATAAAAATAGAACTTGTGGATATTAAAAATAAAATCTATAAGTGATGTAATTTAAACAGAAAAAATACACATGAAAGAATCTTATTTTGAACTGGCTAAAAGAAAAGTAACAGTAATAAGCACTAACAAATGTACCTTATACAAAAGAATTCATCAAATTACTTTTTTAAAAAAGACACTCTAGATACTAAATCTTATTTATTTATTAAAGATCTTATGCATAAATTATGAGCAAAACTTACATGACCCTGTTTTATTTCCACCAGGAATATCTGATTGAAATGACATAATTCGAAAACCACTTTTAGTAAATACTTTAGTGTATCCCTAAAAAATATTTTTAAAAATCAATAAATTATATATATTTAGCTTAGTTATACAAATAACTTATTTATTTGGCATTTTTTTAAATAATAAGTGAAATTTCTCCACAATATAAGCTTCCTAATAACTGAATATCATTACTGAATTTAACATAGCAACAATTAAGTTTGCCTGGATTATTCAAAATAATAAAATCTGCAACAGAAGGCAGTAAAAAAAAAAAAAAAAAAAAAAAAAAAATTAGTATCGGTATATTAGTATCGTTTGAAATAAAGTATAGCAGCATTGTGTTTATTTAGCTGTTCCTTAAAGAAATAGCAGTTTTTTTTATAATGTGATTAAAGTTTAAAATATTGTAAAAAGAAACTGTGAAAAATTCAAAATTTATATTTGCTTAAATATTCATAGAAACAGCAATGCTTTATAATTTGATGAAAATCACACAGGTTACATTGATGCCATTTAAAAGTTCAATTTTTCTTTGTATATACATCATTTACGATATTCTTTAAACATTATTTACTTATATATATATATATTTTAAATAAGAAAGACACAATCTTCCAATAAAATTCATTTTAAATGTAATCAATAACTAATACAAGAAAAATTATGAAATCAATAAAAAAAATTTTCTTTGAGACATAATTAAAGATAATATAATGTATAAAAAAAATTATTCATTTTATTCACTAAAATTTTTTACCTAAAATTCTTAAATTTAACTATACTTTTTATATCACTCAGAAAAATCTGCACTTTTTTTTTAAGATTTATAAATATGTGGATTAATTAATTCTCTTAAAAGATACTGCATCCCTTTCAACCAGAAATCAAATAGTACAAAAAACAAAATGTTAACTGCACTCACATTTTAAATACACATTGGATAAACTCAGTCATATTGTTCTTTATGTGCAGGCAGTATTCTTCTTTATAGTCATCCTTTTTTTACACAGCATGGTAAATACAATGCAGCCACAATTTAAAAAATCTTGTCAACAAGACTTCACAATTTTTTCATGAGACTTCAAAACTTGTTCAATATAATGATGAGTGATGTAGCAGTATCATTGTCTTTATTGTACTTATTAAATTCCACAAAGCCTTAATCTTCCCAAATTGCTGTCATGTACTTTCCAGATTCATTTTCTTTCCATCTTTTTTCTTTTCATTTCTCATATTACATTTTGCTTCATTCAAAGGAAGAAATTGTTCATTGTTTCAAAAACATTGAAGTGGAGAAAAATGTTGTCCATTTGTAACAAGTGTTTTAAAAGTAAGTGCAGCTAACGTTTTAAAAAATTACCTTGTAATTTCCCCATTTACACAATGATTAATTTTATTTGGTTAAATTTTTTCTGATTAGGTTAAAAAAATTGCTTAACTCCAATAAATCAAGTCATTAAATTGAAAGGGATGAAGTGTACATATTGCCTCTTAATACAAAGTAAACGAACAATAAAAGCATATTTTATTAAAATTTATAAATAACTGTACCTTATAGTATACTGTCATTGAATTGTTCTTCATTTATCATTTTGTCAATTTTTTCAACGAACTTTGAAGGTCCATTCTTGGTTAATTCATCTCTTCCTTTGCAAAGTTAGAGAAAATGGCAATGAAACATGGCTGGATTCCATCAATATCTAGTATTGATCAATTGTTATTCATATTACGTCAAATGAAACACTAACAGGATAGAGTTTCACTTCAACTGTCTCAGTTATATCATGAATAAATAAAATAACATTCACAAACTATTATGCTTTTAAAAATCCCTTCATTATCGTTGATGCATGAGCACTGATATAACTGCTTGTTCAATGGCAATATCTTTGAAAGATCTCTTAAAGAAAAAAGGAAAAAACTTATAAAAAGCTGGCATTTAGTTGAACTACTCTAAATAGCTTCCGTCTTTTTCTCTAATAATTCTAACTGAAAAATTAATTTTTTTTTTACAGTATTCATCGAGCACTATTAGAAAACAACACTCGCTCATACACATAACACACATTTTTATAAAATCATAGAATTTATATCAGAAGTTTGCCATCCTTTCAGGTATCAATTCATTAAAGAAACATTTCAACAACAAAAAAGACTTTATTGTAAGAAGAAAGTCTCACTTTTAGTAAGGAAATAGTCTCAGAAAATCAATAAACTTCTACAACTAGAATTGTTTAAGGGCTAGCCAAGAACATGCATCGAGAAAAAATTATTACATTAACCTTACACCAGAACTCTTACTGAACTTTTAGCGTGTCAATCTTTTAAGAAAGAACAATCCTGAAGAAATGACATAATAAGTAATTCTTCGAGTGAGTGTTTATTAATGTTGCACTGCAAAGCAACATGACAGCTATTGTGATGGACCTCGTAATTTTGAACCTCGGTCAAGCGACAAGGACAACACCTGAGCTGACACCCCTTTCTCCAAACTACCACAATACGCCAATGGATTTTTCAAGAGGAATTGATGCATATTTGGAAGACATCAGGAAAAAACAAAAGTTTTAATTTCCTCATACTAACTTGGAAATATACTCTGTTAATAACAGGAAATAAACTGTAATATGTACATAATATATAACTTATACATAACATTTTATGATTATGTGATGTAAATAATAAAGACAAAAGAGCTAATTTTAAAAATGTAACCACAATTACATGAAAATTAAATTTTACAACATAAAAGCTTTTCCTTAATATATGACTGAATTTGATATAGTTTGAATTACCATCCAATTAGAACAACATACGAGGGTAAGTTGAAAAATAAGTTTCCCCTGTCGACTGTAGTCAGAGTTGTGTATGTAGGTCAAAAAATAGAATGAGACATTAAAGATATGACATACCTTTATTTTATTATTCTCGTACGAGTACGTTGAGACATTTGTCATATCGCTTGATAAGCTTCAAAAAGTCCTCCAAGAAAAAATCAGGGCTTTGCATATGGAACTAGCATTGAACGGCTATGGGCGAAAGGCGACACAGCAGGAAAACGCGCAAGTCACCGATACACCATTGGGTAGAGGTCGCTGCAAATCAAGCAGATGGCACTGTTGCAGTGCCTGCGCAAAGCGGAGACCAGCCTCTCATTTGAGCCCCAGTAGGTATGGAGAGAAGGTGCGTTTTGAATTCGTGGTCAAAGGAGGAAGTGAGAGCGGTTATCCGCTATGAATGGGCACGTGGAGTATCAGGAACAGAAATTCACAACCGCCTCGTGGAAGTCTATGGGCCAGGTGTGATGTCGAAGCAAATGGTGCGGAGATGGTGTCACACATTCAGTGATGGACGTCAGCAAGTGGAGGACATACCGAGAGTTGGACGGACGCGCACTGCCACTACAGGTGCAAATGTCGGGAAGGTGGATGACATGATTAGAGCGAACCGGCGTATCACTATCGATGAAGTAGCGGAAGAACTTGGAATCTCACATGAGCGAGCTCAAAACATCATCCACGACATTCTTCGATACAGAAAAGTGTCAGCACGATGGGTGCCCCGACAATTGACCTCGACACACCAGGAAGCAATACTGAAGTGAAACAAGCCGTTCAACGCTTCTTCCATATGCAAAGCCCTAATTTTTCCTGGAGGGCTTTTGAAGCTTATTAAGCGATATGACAAATGTCTCAATGTACTTGGTACCTATGTGGAAAAATAAAGGTATGTCATATCTTTAATACCTCATTCTATTTTTTGACTTACATACACAACTCTGACCACAGTCGACAGGGGAAACTTATTTTTCAACTTACCCTCGTAAACGATAGTGATGTACCCCATGATTCTGAACTACAGTTCAAGGACAAAGACATCAGAATTATTCTTTTGACATCTATCTTACAACATATGAGGAAATTGAGGTTTGATTCCAGTGAATATACAGTAGCCTCTACTTTTCTGTAAGGTAGGGTCTTAGAGAGAATTCATATAAGTTCAGTAATATAATTACTGAATATATTTGTCATAATATAACGATGAATTAGTACCTAATAAAAAATTTTATCAAGCCATTGTCACAGAATGGATGTTAGTAAAATCAAATATTGATGTCAGTATTGTAACATGAATTAGACTCATTTATTGCTTGATTTGCATATAAAGAGCATTAGAGTTGTCTGATCTTCTACTGATGAGAAATAGATTTCTTCTCTCTCTCTTTCAGTATCTTCAAAGCGATGAAGTCTTTCAGAGTGCATCCTAATTAAATTCTATTGTATTTAATGTGCAACTGTTCTAACGACTAAAAGATTATTTTTGATATAATTAAAACTCTCAATATCTGTCTCCATCAACTTCCATTTCCTGTACAAAGTTGTTATACACAGTCTGAATATAATCTTGTAAATAGCTGATATCCAAATCAATTCTGGTAATAAAATATCATGTCTCTGTTTCCACAAATATTAATATTAAAGATTCTAAATACAGAACTACTGCAGAGATATGGTTAGTAATCATGATATTTTTGAATTGCATACAATCATATGAAATGACTAGTTATTTGCAACAACCACTTTTTCTTTTTTTGCTTCAGTTCTTGGTTTTAAAAACTGAGTAACTGTGCTACATTCTGATTCTTTATTACAGATATAATTCTTGAAACTTTTGAATGTACTTTTCCTAAAATATATTCATTAATGTTTTGCATCACACAATATATTCACTCATCCACTCTTCCATGATAGAAAAGCTTCCAATTGTTGCTAATTTAATTAACACAGTTTATTTTTATTTCTGATGTGTGTACCAAGAGAAAATACAATTTGTTTATAGATTCTAAGCAATTAATGAGAGGAAATTATAATGCACTCTAATGTATAAGATATTCTTAACATTTTTACAATATTTTCAAATCACAAATATATTTTTATCAATGCATACAGTTTAAGAAATGTAAATAATACAGCAGAAATTGCTTTATGAATGCATTTAAACTGAATAATAGAATCATTAAAAGTAAAGACTTTTAAATTTTATATTAATTCACACAAATTATACATTTTTTCTATTTTGTAAAATAAATGAATAATAAAATCATGCTTAAAATATTTATAAACATAAATAATGATTTTAATAAATTATTAAATTCCTTTCTCTGATCTATTTCAGTGATACTCAACCTGTGGCCTACCAGCAATTTCAGAGTGGCCCAGTCATGGCCCATTGTACTAAGAAATTCGACTATTTAAGAACAATGTATTAAGAATTTAGCAGAATATTTTATAAATCAAATGCATCGATTTTGCTATCAGTTTGCTTTTTTTGATAGTAGAATGTAAACAAGAGGATTGGTCATGGATGAAAGGAAATCGAAATTACCCCATAACTCGTTAAAAGATGCATAGAAATAAATATTTTTTGTCGAGTGTTTGATAGAAAGGTTAGTATAGTATTACAGTAAAAGCCAAAAGGAAAAAAGAACTAGTGTTAATATTTTGATTAATTTTGCCATGTCAAATGTTGCATAGGTATTATAGTGCCCCCCCATTAACCTCATGGTGTGGCCTGTGTGAAAAACCTGTCCTATGTATGTGGCCCGGCAGGAAAAAAGGTTGAGTACTCCTGATCTATTTGAAACACATGCAGATACAAGAAATTATGAATTTACAAAAAGAAAACTCTCCAAACTGCAATACACCTCTACACTAACAAATTCTTTTAATAAAAAAAATTACCAATACCACATACTTGAAAACATTAAACCTTGGATGGAGGGGGAGGATAAATTTTTTTAAAAAAGTAAATATGAATGTGCAACACCAAAATAAAAAATATTTTAACACAATTTATACATATAATAAATTTTACAAATAAACATCCAAAAATACATACTCTAGATGCAACAACTAAGCATCGTTTTCCAACTGGACACAACACAAGATACCACAGCTCTTCTATATCAGAAGGAACTTCAACTAACCATTCAGATAACATCAACTAGAAAAAAAGTATATCAGAAAAGAAATCAAAGCAAGGTTCAATTCATGGGATAACATGTCAAGCAAAAATTTTTCATTCATCACTCTATAATGCAGAAGAGTTCAGAAAACTCAGGTTAATGTAGACCAAAGGGTGGCTTTGAGAAAATGCCAGGTTATGGAGAATGGGATTAAAAAAGAATAGGTGTTTCACATCATAAAATATTGTACTAC
This sequence comes from Trichonephila inaurata madagascariensis, assembly GCA_019973955.1. Classification (NCBI taxonomy): domain Eukaryota; kingdom Metazoa; phylum Arthropoda; class Arachnida; order Araneae; family Nephilidae; genus Trichonephila; species Trichonephila inaurata. Next base: position 33,241 of record BMAV01027028.1, read on the forward strand.
ATTTGTATGTATTGTATGATCAAAAATATAACAGAAAATAAGCTATCCAAATACCCTTAAACAAAGAATAAGTATGTATTTTATGAAAACAGGGTATTTACAACATGAAAATGAAAATTAATGAATACATAGTATACATTAAATTACCTGATAAGACACCCCAGAAAAATACTTTATGAAGACAAAAAGCTGCCTATAATGAAAATTAAGTACCTAACTTTGCAAAAACAGGCTACTACGGATATGTGTGTGTGTGTGCAGCAGCATGCACAACAACAACACACACACATAAGGTTTTTTTTTTTTACCTGCAAGAGTGTGGCCGAGTTATACGGACTGCCAAGTTATCAAGTGCTGAGTTTTTGGGACTCTAATGTAATAACTAATTCTTTTTTTTTAAATAAAGGTTTCTGTTTAATTCAAAACATAATGTGGCGCAAAATTTGCAAAAGAGGAAGTAAAAATCTTTTAAGATTTGTCAAAATATATATATGAAACATGCAAATGAATGTAATAAACTATTAACATAGAATCTTTGGAAATCCAAATAAAATTCATTTTCAAAAATGTTTAAGTAAATTCAAGCATCTTTTAAAATTACTTTCATGCAGAATTTGAAGGGAAAAAAACAATGTGTGTTTTTTTATTTAAAAAGTTAAGAATAGTATATAAATATTTTTTTCTCCAATTGCTGAACATCACGTAAATTTAGAAAAGCTTGTCATGTGAACATTACGTCATATCATTTCAATGAATATTTATAGTAGACTGTTAGGTACTTGTTTTAAATAGTATAAAAATATACAAATAATAGGAAATTTAAAAAAAATTCATAAATTTAAATTTGATGCTTTATAATTGAGGGATTGTGAATTAACATACTAGCTTATACATTTGCACATAAAATTACTAAAATTTACAAATACATTTTATAATATTTTCACATTTGAACTTATTTAAGTAGATTAGTTTGAAGTTGGATAACTAATGTCACCTTGTGTTGTTTATCTGCTTAACCAAAAAACAAAAGATAAAATTTACAATGCATATTTAAATTTTATACATATAATATGATATATTAAAAGTCAATGATTTTTTTTACCACATGGCACAAAGAAATAAAAAAAAAAAAAAAAAAAAAAATCATACTATTAAGACAGCAATGGCTGCTTGTGTATAGGCACTGAAAACATTACTGCAAACTTTTACTAGACATCAGTAACCTTCAATGTGATTTCTCATTCCTTAAAAACTTGTACATTAATCCTTCCTTCCTTATAATTAAATCTAAAATGTGTGCTGATTCAAGCAAAAAATTACTAAAAAAAAAGGATCTCTATTTAATTTGCCATTCCAGAGGAAATGCATTTGTGTTGCTTCTACACATGCACACATATTCTAAGCTAAGAAGCTAAAAGTCAGTTAGCGAAAACACTGAGGCTCAAGCAGTGCTGACCTAATTCTACAAGTGTAGTTTTTCCTTTTAGCTTAGTGCATATTGCATTTAAAAAACAAGCACCATACTTTTGAGTATGATAGTGTAGATAGTGTTCTTATTCTTTCTAATTTCCAATTTTTTCCCAGCTTATTTAAATAGATACAAAAATTAAATCAACCAGGACTTTTCTATCTCCCAAAAATAATAAGTAACGTAAACTTTTAGGGACTTTTTTTTTAAACAATTTGCATATTCATTTTCTATGTAATATAAATTATCACAGTAATTTCACAATACTACAACTTTTTAAAGCAGCATCCTCACAAATTTAAAGACCAATATAAATGAACAATTTAAGTGATTTTGGTTGAATAGCATTCATTAAAAAGTTCATCTGATAGTTTTTTTCAGTTATTTTTGTTTATGTGTGGTACATATTAAGCACATCAGATAAAATATATGTTGAAAAACCTTCTTAAGTTTAAAACATGTTATAAGAATAACCTTTTTAATACGATTATATCATTAATATTTTAGATAAAACCAGTGGGTATAAACATGATGTAACAGAATAGAAAAAGAATGTTATTGTTTTTAGTTAAGACAGAGCAGAGTGCGGATACAATCTACTCAATAAAGAAACAGTCATTCATGACAAAAAAGAAACACAGACATATGGCATATAGCTAGTGACTACTAATCAGTACATAAGTCATCAGGAAATGCTTTAGATATACAGTGTTGAACCCAATTAATCCATTTCAAAAAGAACTATCTGGTTAGAACAGTATGGATTGAGAATATTTAGAATTATTTTTATTTGGATATATTTCAGAAAAGCAATTATTCAAAAGAGCATCATCACAAGGATCATGGAGCAATAAAGGAGAATATGGTTAGAAGTTATATTTCAAAAAGTTTTAATATCAAATTTTGTCTATATTCCAATAGCTTTCAAACCTGAATGTGCTCAAAAAGATATGCAGAAAGAGAAGAATGTTTTGAAAATCAATTTCTAGAGCTGAAGATACTATTAGATGTGAAGTATCTAACAGCATGAAAGTAGTAAACTAATTGCACTATTAACTGAACTAAAATTGTATGAGAGAGAGAGAGAAACTGATTTTATGAAAATGAGATTTATATTCCAAAGCTCACGCCAGCAAATTCAATAGATTTCAATGCCATAGAGAGAGTTTTAGATACTAGAACATGATGAGATAAGAAAATACAAACATTCATCATGTTTCGTTTCAATGGAGGATAATTATTATGGTGTGGACTAAACCTTGATACAGATATGTGCGATATTAAAGCATATGATAGCATGCCTAAGAAAACTGCTATTTAAAGTAAGGGTGATATAGCAGTCAAGCCCAGTGGCTGAATGCTAACATACTGTACTTCCACGCCATGAGTCTGAGGATTCAAATCCTGGGCTGGGCAAGGTCAACTCGACATTTCATTCCTTCAGTGGATCGACGAGTACCTAGCTTGCTTGGGAACTGAACACTGGGGGTTTCACATCAGACTAACCACCTGACCGGAACATCTGCTTGTGCACCTTGGTGCCCAAGGTCATAGAAACTGAGATGGGCCCAGTAAGCCTTGCCTTTCATGGGCTGTTGCACCATTGAATTTAGTTTAGATATAATAGTGTATTAAAGAATTAAGTAAAAAAATAACTGCGTATTTCATAACTTATAACTTATGTCCCATGTTCTTATGTATCAAAAAATATTAATAACTGCAATAAAATTATCCACTTATAAAAGTCTGATAAAATCATAAATACACATATAGCTAGACAGTCTAGTTTTTCAATGTCACTTAATGGGTGGAAAAAAAACCAACTTAATCCTATGCAAGATTCCATCATAAACTTAATTACAGTAAAAATAATCAAAAATAATTTTACTACTAAATGAATTTCAGAATTCATTTTTGAATTATACATACAGATAGTGAAGCTCCTTTCCCATTATCAGAAAAGTTATTTCAAAAAAATATTTTTTTTATAATATTAGACACTAAATTACAGAAATAACAAGTAAATTGATAAGTAAACAGAAAATTGTCCTATTATACACTGCAATAAATAATTTTAAATTATCCAAGATATTTTTAACTATTTACAGAAAAAAAACAATAAATTTTACAAGATAACATTAATTTAAACACCCTAAAAGCATCATGCTGTTTGTTGCATTAAAAGTTTAATGTAATGATAATTTTCATTGAATTTCATACAAACCATAAAACTGCTCAAAAGTTCCAGGTTCAAATTTGGATTTCTTTTAATTCAATTCAAATTTAAGTGATGGATTTATTCAAGATCAATTAATTCTTAAGCATACTTACATTTTCTTAAGATACTTATGAGAGCTAATCAAAATCTTTGTGATTCCAAATTCTGACATTGGCAATAAAACTTGATTATAAAAACATAAAATTATAAAATTAATACAATTACATAAAAACATTAAATTAATATTTTATGTTACATTCATACTCTTTTTAGAGCCATGAACTTACAAAAACAATTTTTAAAAAGTACTTAACGTAAAATTCGGCGTATAACGCACACCGGTGTATAATGCGCACCCATACTTTCAAGATGCATTTTTTAATTTTTAGGTATATTCGCCATATAACGCGCAACCGCTTTTTTAGGAAGAAATTTGAAATATTATTATACATGCTCTTATGTTTTGAAATCATTTATTCGAGGTATTATCCCAAACTTTTGAAAAAATAGTTTACTTTTAGAAGTACAACTCTTTTAGTTCATAAGGCAAGTAATTTCTTTTAAATAAACAGTATTTCGATACATGTAGAAGTAAATATTTTTTATACTCATTTATTTTGTTATTTTTAAAGCTATAATTTTTATAGTTGGCGTATAATGCGCACCCTTAAATTTCCATCTTATTTTTTGTGTTTAAAGTGTGCGTTATACGCCGGATTTTACAGTAATAATTTATTTCGAATTATTTAACACATACAATGTCACCTAATTTTCATCATGCAAACCAGTCTGATAACAGGAACCAAAAACTGCTGCACCTTACAAAAAATTATATTTCAGTTTCTCTTGAAGAAATCATTAATCTCAAGAGAAAAGTTATCTAGATATTCTTTGTGAGAATTCCTTGTGTACTATTAATTTGTAAACATTTTAACTGGACTTTTAACACATAAATTCTAGTTCAGATAATGCAAAAATTAATTATTTTATGCAGGTATGTGTAAGTGCATGAGAGGCATTCTCGTGTCATCAACTCTCGAACCTTTGCTTCGCTCACATGGAGAAAGGGGAAAGGCTTATGGATTCGACTGAATTTGGCAAGAAAAATAAAAGTGTCGAGCAAGAAATGATACAGCAACTGTATGTGTTTCACTTGGAGTAAAATGTCTGGAGATACATTCAAATACAATTGTAAATAAATGTTATTAAGTTTAAATTGGTGCTGAATGAATTTCTTTTCCCTCCAACCATTACAGGCATAAAATTAAATACTGAATGATATTTTATTGCACCTAAGTCAGGAATTAAATATCATTTTTCAATAAGAAAATCAATTTACATTGCCCTTAATAAATATTAGTATTACAACATAAATAATTATCTTGTTAACATTACAAACAAGTTAACAAATTTTCTAAAAACTGTTCAAATTTTAAAGTTGCACTTTTTTTTCAGTTATAATATTTCATATTATTTTCCATTCAATTAAATTTTAAAAACTACAGTTTTGAAAATAAAACATTACTCATGAATTACCTCCAATTTTTAAAAAGTACTTCTAGTAGAAATTTTTCATAAAAAATTGTTATTACATTGTGTCATGTTTAGCAATTTCAAGTACATTTTTAATCGAAAAAAAAAAAAAAAATGCAATAAATTTAACAAGATAACATTACTTTTAACCCCCTTCCCCCCAGCATTAAGATGTATTAAAAGTTTAATGCAATGATAATTTTCATCCAATTTATTACAACGTATGCCATAAAACTGCTCAAAAGGATTTATTCAAGATCAATTCTTAAACATATTTATATTTTCTTAAGATACTTATGAAAGCTAAGAAAAATCTTTGTGTGATTCAAAATTCTGATGTTGATAACAATTAAAAGTTGGTTATATAGAAACTTATCATTTTTGAAAAGACAATCTTAATTTTAACTTGTCAATAATATTGTAATTTAAACATTTTCTTATTTTTTTAAAACTTTGGATCAGTTAACATTGAGTTGGTAGACATTAAAATTATTTAATTTCTTAAAGAAATTAGTTTTTTCAAGAATATATTTTGCACAGAAACAATTTAGAAAAGTAATAAATTAAAAATTCTGGTCTTATGCTTAGATGAGAATTTTTTATGTTAAAACAGATTAAATAAAAAATGAATTTTAAATTTCAATGTTACCTGATTTGCATAGGATCTGGGTGGTTTAACAAAAAACTCTTCATATTCCATATCCTCGGCTTTGTCATCCTTTTCGGCTTCTTCTTGCTCATCAGCAGAATCAGACCATTGACTTGTTGCCAACATACGAGCATGGCGAGTATAATCATATCGTTTCCTGGAAATATAAAATCAAGTTTAGTGCAAAACTTAAATAGTATTTAATACTTCAAATAAGCAGAAAATATTCAAATTTGTTAAACTGAAATTAATTTAAATATAACTCTTACTACTTCATTCTTTCAATAAAATGTTTTTTAAATAAAAATGTTTGAATAAGATAGCATGCAAATTTCCAACAACAAAATTTTTGATTTTTAATAATTTCCCAAAAAAATAAGTTAACATTTTCAACAACTTTCATAATGTATATATAACAAAAATACTATTTAAAAATTTATCAGGAGATGACTAAGATAATGCAATTTTGAACACATTTCCAATACTTGGCAATTACTTCAAAGAGCTAAAAGTGTTTTTTTGATTAAAATTCAATGTTTATAATATTTAATGTCATATATATAAAGACAATAAAAAATATTATAAATATTCAAAGTTAACTAAAAACATAATTTCATGTTTTAAATTCCGAGGAATCCAATAATTTTTCCATCTTTATTATCAAAATATTTAAATAGTTTTTTCCCCCCAAAATCAAGGTCAGATTTTAACACAATGACATTTTTAAATTTAAGTGTGGAAGACATTTCACATTTGTATACATGGGTGAAGAAAATAAATATTTAATCTGAAATTATTTTTCCTTTCAGCCTATTTGCTTCTTTTTAAAATTCAAGTCATCTCTTAAGTATGTTTCAATTATTCATAAACTATATATAGAATTGGCAAGGAACTTTGCTGAACAATTTTTCAGATTAATTGTAATTTAATTTTTGTCGTGCAAAGTGTTCACATGTATAATCCTTTATGAAAATCCTTTGATTTACTGTAGTACTGAATTAAATAGAACTGATTTTTGCATCTGATCATATTTTTGGTAAAGGAGTCTTTTAAAATATGTTCCATAAGTGAAACAATTTAAAAATTTTTCTAAAATATGCAATTTTATTTGTATTGCTATATAAAAATTACTATACTGATAGAAAATATGTATTATTCTTTTTTTTTTAGTGTCAACAAAATGTTGCAAAAATACTGTCTTTCAATGAATATCGTAAATTGAGTGTTTTTAAAACTTCGTCACAAAAAATTCAAAATTCATCAAAGTGTTTCAATAAAAAAAATATATATTCTTTTGATAAATTATAAGTTATCCTAAAAGAGATAATTTCTTTTACTCTTAGGTAAGAAATTAGGATGTTTCATAAATTGGGGTGTTAAACTATCGTTTTTTTACAGAATAAAGTTACCATATTTTCCTGTATATAATCCACAGATTATATGATAAAAAAGTTTCAAATTCCATCGAGCGTATTATATGCTGCTGCAGATAATGTGATAAAAAATATTCTCCATCAGAAAAGCTTACAATAAAATTTTGAAAGAAATGCCATTTATGTTTTATAAAATAAATAACAGATGGAGCTGAAAGCTTTTGCGACTCGGCTGATGTATTTCAGCTATAATTAGTTTTGTCCAATTACATTCAAGAATGAATTCGGAAAGGCATTACAGTTGCTAGTCGCTTGCATTATTTTGCATTTTGTCTTGACCTGAAAATATTCAAGTTCATATATTGTCATGTTGAAGCGGAAGCCTGTGAATTACATGGCTAAACTAAATGTTATAGAGAAGGCTACTGAAATAGGAAATCAGGAAACTCTGCAAGGTTGTTTAATGTTGACGAATCAAACATTCAATTGCAGAGAAAAAAAACAAGACTAATTTTGAAAAATGCAACCTAACGCTTTTTAATTATGGACTCGATGAAGCATATCTTAGTGAGAATGTTAAAAATGCCCTGAAGTCCGCACCTGCAACTAATAAATGCAGGACTGACAAAGATTTTACAGCCTTTAGACATCGGAATCAACAGAAATTTTAATCTAAAGTTCAGGATAGATGTCTGATTTTAAAAAAGAATTTGTTTCTGTACAATTTATTACTTATAATTTCAATGATATTGTGTACTTGTTTAAAATTTTTCTGGCACTACATTAAAGGTAGTATATATTTTGGATTATTCACCATAGAAATTGTCGTGGATTATGCAACGTTTTTTATTTAAAATTTTGATTACAATGCATAAAACAATGGAGAAAATTTTCTGAATGCTAAAATTTCCAGTAAGTGTAGACAAAAATGTTACCTACTAATGATGTAATTCTCAATTTTCCTATACATATATATATATATATCCCTCCCTCTTCTCCTTTACACATTTTAGATGAATCAGAAGTGGATTAGAGAGGCATTTATAAGGGAGAATCAAATGATAAGGGCTTTTTTCCCCTCGTCTCTGTATATTTTTTCAGTCAATACAGATACATAACACTAACCAGACGTCTCATTCAAAACCATTTTAGGATGTAGAAAAGCACTGGAATATTTTTATACATTATACAATGAAGAACATATGTATATTTGTAAACTGCAAAGAGGATGTTTCACAGATGATGATGTAAATGAAGATAGTTTTGAACCTATTCTACTAGCAGTTGTTTGAAATGAAACTTTCTACAAGACAGATTATTAGGAAATATCTCAAGAAATTATATTTGAAATGTCACACACACAAGTGTACATTTGCTAAGAGAGTGATCTAGTAAGAGTGATATAAATGTAGCACTATAAAGCTGCATGAGGGCTATTGCTGATGGACCTTGTAATTTTGAACCATGGTCAAGTGACAAACACAACACCAGAGTAGGCAACCCCCTTTCCTAACTTCCACACCACACCCATGGGAGGACATTTGAGTCTTGTCAGATTTAATGCAATGGCCCCCTCTACATGACAGGTCTTCAGCAGCACTAGGCTCAAACTCATGACAAGCCAGCCATGAGCCTGTGACCTTGACCACAAGGCTACCGTGGTTTCCAGTCTAGTACCTAAACTAAACTACACTCAATGGCACAACAGCCCATGAGGGCCAAGACTTACTGTGCCTATTTCAGTTTTCACGACCTTGGAAACTGAACTACATAAGATGTTCCAGTCAGGTGGTCAGTCTGACACGAAACCTCCAGTGCTTAGTACTCATTTATTGACCCACTGAAGGGATCAAAAGCTAAGTCAACCTTGTCCAGCCCAGGATTTGAACTCTGGACCTGTGGCATGAAAGAATGATATATTACCACTCAGCCACTGGGCTTCAATTTAGAAACTAAAGCACCTAATTATTCAACATATGAATTAGTTAGTAAAATCAAAAGATTTTGCCAAACAAAAAAAAAAAAAAAAAAAAAAAAGAAAAGAAAGAAAATTAATGAGGGAATGGGTGCAGTCGATTCACAGGATAGACTTCTTAGATCAAATTGACATCCATTTATCAACAAAAAATGGTATAAGAATCTATTTAGTAATAGGCTAAATATGGCACTTTTTTTACAAAGGTACCAAAGCAGAACAATCGCATCTCAATTTCCATAGCAAAGTGTATGTTTGCTTTTCATTAAAACCAAAAATCCATCTTGTTCCTGGACCTTGTACCAAAAGTTCAAAATTAATTTGATTGTCTAATGTACATTTAGGCAATCAAATACACATTATCTTCTGCCTTCAACACAAAGATGTTGTATTGTATGTCAGAGAATATTAAAAGAAATGTTTCAAGTCCAAGAAAAGATTGTATGAGTAATGCTTTCCTGACTTATCATGGACAAAAAAAAAAAAAACTCTCAGAAATAAAAGACCAAATTAATATTTTTTTTGTAATGCAGAATTTTGGAAAGTTTTTATTTTTTATTGTATTCTTTAGCTCTTCCTCCATATTATTATTAAGAGGTTATTTGCTACACTTTTAATCTTATTACTGTTTCTTGTTTGAGTATAAGGCTATTAAGTAATTTTAAAATTCCTGCCTATGAATCCTAATATTTTTTGTTTTTAAATTGGTAGGAAACTTTAAATTTTCTGCTTAATATGTGTTATTTTTTAATAAAATTTAAAAATTCACTTAGTACTGTTCAGAAATTGTGTACAGAGACTTAATTTTAAACATAAATATCATTAATCATATATTTTTAAATCATGTGAAAATAATAGAGTATTAAACATTGTTTTATCTTAGTTTGTGACAGATAGCCCAATATAATTCAGAGATACAATAAAATGTACAATAATTTTTAGAGCATTAGATCCTGCTGCATTACACATAAACTTTGTTTTCACAAATCACTAACAGATATTTAATACAAAGTACTCAAAAAGAAAGGATAGAATTAAAGCTAAAACACATAAGAACCATAAATTTTAGTAATTCAATTGTTACAAATTCAAAATATATTTGAGTTATGACAAACTGTTTAGAAATTAATGCCCTATTTCTCAAATATGTCAGAACTTTTTTTTTTATTTCAAAATTTTATTATTATCAGCGTTTCTCATATTTGGCAATTTCATGATTTCAATTTATCAAACCATTCTGATTGAACACATTAAAATTTATCTAATTAATTAAAATATGGAATACTTTTGAATAAAAGATATGTTTGTAAGCTCTTGACTGCTGTTTGTAAATTTAAGTGCCAGTTTCTTTTTACAATGCACTGTTCTTTGCATTTGTTTAACAGTTTAGTTAAAATTCGTTATCTGGTTCATTGTCTTAACTTAATGATAAACATGTTTTGTGTAATTTCATTTGAGTATTTTTCTATATAGTGATTATACTGCAAAATTTTGCTAGAAGCATAATTTACTTACTGATTTGGGATGAAAAAGGAATATGCATGTAATATATATTTAATTATAAAAAATTTAAATTTGTATTTTACACAGTTAAAACAAGTTAGATTTGTTATTAATTTCAAAACGATTTAAGATTCTTAGGCTCCTTTTGAGGCCACCAATCTCTCCATGCGACATCCATATTTCATCTTGAATCCCTATCATATTATGTTCAGGATTCTGAAATCAAACTCAGAAGTATACAAAAATATTTGATGCTGAATCTTTATGCTATAAATAATCAAACATTTAAATTTCAAAACTATACATCACACTCACTGTTTTTGTGCTTCCAAAAATTTCTTTCTTCTAAACTCTTGATTACAAGTTGATTTCGCTTTATACATCGCGAAACGAGGATGTTCCGCTGCTGTGGAATTTGGTTGAAAAGTAACTTGAGAATTAGCAAGCTGATCCGCAAGTTCATCCATTGTGAATGGCTTTTAAATTAGAAGAAAAAATACAACACTATAAAATTTGGAAATGTATCACACAAAGAAAACGAGACGAAACAATAACTCAAAAATCAAATTGCTTGCACGAACATAATACAAATATTATTTGAATCTTTTTATTTAAAATAACATTGAATTACTATAAGAATGTATAAAAAACTTCTAAAAAAACTTACTACACGAATTAAAACAATTCCTCAAACAGAGAGTAAAAACTATTCAAGAGGCTAGAAGTAACTGACGCATTGCAGATACAAAAAAAAAGGTTCATTAAAAGGAACTGCTTACTGCGGACATGCACTATTCATTATTTCAGATGGCAACGCGGTAACTTCAATTAATGAAGTATCTAGGTTACTGTCAAAATTTTAGCTTCCAAGGTCCACGGCTTAAAATAACGACGTACTTAGTTCAAATTTAACTTTACACTATCATAATAATATATGAAATGGAAAATAATTAAGATGAAGTTGCATAAAAATTAAATATTAAAGTGCGTAAAACACGCAATAAAAAAAAAAAATAAAAAAAAAAAAAAAAAAAAAAAAAAAAAACTGATCTTCCGTAGGGCGAGACTGCAATTGCAAAGTAAAAGGGCGAGAAACTAATTGGATAGAAAAGGAACTTAAGTAATGAGTTCCTCCTTTTTCAGAGGGTAAAAGAGGGCTTTGTGCAACTCTAATTGGTTATTTCTTTTGCGAATTTCATCAGGTACGCAACAGCAATTTGGAATATTGAGAGGTTATTCAGAGAAGACAAATAATAAATTAAATGCCGTGAATCTCAAGGGGATGAGGTATTAGAGCTGGTAAAAATGAATTATATCACTGCTGATTCGTGAAAGATTAAATAATACATGTCTCGAAAGGCCATGTTGAATTGATAGGCATGACACAGAAACAAGGTTTGATTCGTGCTAACTAAATTAGTAATAGTTATTGTGGCGATATCTAAATAAGCCAGTAACAGCCTCCGGACAGGACAGGCGTGATAATTTATGTATAGTGGTATGTTTCGTGCTTACGGATTCATAGAACGTGGGTTCTAATCTCCAACAGTTATTTTAATTCAGGAAAAATAAATTTATTGAGAAGAAAGATTTTAATTCTAATAAGATTTAAATTACCACACCATTAAAACGAAGTCAAAAATGACTTTGTCAGACAGTAATTTATTGGAGGGAAGTCTTGCATAGAAATTTGAGGAGAATGTAAAGATTTGTTTTAAATAAAATAAAAATATTTAAAATTTTTGAGAGAAATTTTAGTTTATCTCTAAATGGAAATATTTATTTAATTTCAGCAACAAAAGTTAAAAAGACTTAGTAACAACAATCGTATAATTTTTGAGTGGCAGTTTGGGAAAACTTATGTCATGATAACTGTAACTGTGTATGTGTACTTGTGTTAACAGTGTATTGTAACTGTATATGATTGCTTGTGTTAGGAGTGGATCAAGACAGCGCTACTGCACACCGATAGTTTTTTTTAATGCAGTGCTAGCGCCATCTGTTACGAAATATGGAAACTAAAATAATTGAATTGCCTTGCTATTTTTGTATACCTGTATTAGTCGAACGCTTTTGCGGAAATGCTTTTGCATTTTATTTACATTTTTAATAATTTTTACTTTTGGTTTCTTGTTTTTTTTATTTTGTTAATTGTTTTATTATCTTTCTTGTTATTTTAATTAGTCAATCTGTTTTTTAATTTTCTGTAATCAATTTTTGCATACTTATTCTTTTCTGAAATGAATGTGCATAGCAGATACTTAATCTGTGTGTGCTCATTTTGTAATCAAGTCTTCACTCGCCCTTTCTGTTTGAAAAGGCATTTAAAAAATATTCATGATCACCAACAATGTGATGTAAATGGAGAGATTTTGAAGGAATTCAATACTTTCAGTGGTATGAATAGTTGCATTTAAAAAAAAATTAGTTTATAAATTTTCAATGTAGTAGACCGAATTATATACATTTACATATAAATGTTTTCTACTGAAGTTTGTGTTATTTTATATTAATAAATGTAAACTTTCTTTTAATTAACATTATAAAACATTATGTAACAAACATGGAAAGAAGAAGAAGAAAACAAGACTATGTCAAAATATGTTAGACAGCGAGGTTGTAAAACACTTAAAAATGGAGACATAGTGATGAATTATCACTGTTGTTGAAGTGGGACATACAAACCAAAAGGGAAAGGTCTCAATAATTTAAAGTCTCAGGGCTCTGCCAAAATTGGAATTAGTTGCCCAGCAGTAATAAAAGTTAGACAGAGTACTGAAAATGTAGTAGTGCAGTATTTCCCGAAGCATCAAAATCATGAAACTCAATTGGAACACTTAAGGTTATCAGAGTCCGATAGGACAGCTATTGCTGGTATAGTATTTTATTTATATTAGAGTTTCATTACTCTTAATTTTATTATTATTAGTTACTATTGCTAGTTTTGTTTATTTATTTTCAGGAAGATTAAAAGAAGGTGTTTATGAAAATTTTTTTGCAGGATATTAGAGAAGAAATTACTGTTGACAGTGGCAGAAAGATGCTTATTGAAAAAAAGGATATCCATAATATTAAAAGGTACTTCAATATTAATGGTTATGTTAAAAGGCATGAAGTTGATGCAGTGAGTGTCAAGCTATAGGCTCAAGAAATGAAAAATAATGGAGAAAATTGTGTTGTTTTTTTCAAAGAGCAGGGACAATTAGGGAATTACTATTGTTTAAAAGATGAAGATTTTGTCCTCGTAATCATGACAGATTTTCAGAAAGAAATGATAACAAAATATGGGAAGGACAAAATTTGTACTGATGGAACACATGGGCTAAACAGCTATGATTTTAATTTATACTCAGTTCTGGTAGTTGATGAACATAAAAATGGAATACCTGTGGCATTTTGTTTTTCCAACAGAAGTTCTGAAGATGTATTCAAAATTTATTTTAGTGCCATTAAAAATACTGTAGGTAAAATCGAAACTACAACATTTATGACTAATGATGCTCCAGCATTTTATAATGTTTGGAGTTATGTGATGGGCACAGTTAAAAATGTCTTGTTGTGTGCTTGGCATGTCACAAGAAACTGGCACCAAAATTTAAACAAAATTAAAAATCTTGAAAAGAGAAAAATTGTTAATAAGACATTAAAGGCAGTGAAAGAGGAACTATGTTTAGAAACATTTTCCAACCTAATGAAGCAATTCATAGAAGACGTATTAAATGACACAGATACTTCTGAATTCGGAAAATATTTCCAGCAAAATTATGCTCAGAGACCTGAAAAATGAGTCTATTGTTACAGAAAGGGTCTGGGCATAAATACAAACATGTATTTGTGTGTGTAGGGGGGGGGGCGGAGTCCCTTCATAAAAAAATAAGTACCATTATTTTGATGGGAAACAGGTCAAGAGATTAGATGTTGCAATAGATGGTCTCTTAAAACTTGTAACAGACTTAATATTTCAACGTTTAGTAAAAATTACAAAAAACACCCATTTCCTCTGATAAACTATCAAAAATTGTGAATAGCCACAGATTAAGTCTAGAGATTCAAAACAATAGAATTGAAAAATTAGCAGATAACAAGTGGAAAATTGAATCTAATCATTCCAACTATATAATATGAAAGAAAGAAGAAGAATGCCATAGATTATGTAACATTAAATGTACTGCCTGCAAAATTTGTATTCATTCCTATACATGTACTTGTGTAGATAGTTTAATAAGAGGAAATATTTGCAAGCACATTCATAAAGTTGCCCAAATGTTTTTAAATGATGATACACATAATGAAGAAATACAAGAAATTTATTTAAATCAAAATGATGTTTTAAAAGAAACCTTTGATATTTTACCGTGTAGCTCTAAATCTGCTAATAATGAGGGCCGTGAATCCAAAATAAGAAAAATTGAAAGCGCTCTTATTGATGAACACGAGTATACACCAGAAGAAGAAAATAAAATTCACAGGAACCTAGATAGCATATTAAATATTTTCTATAACAAAAAGGAGCACAATAATAAAAGAATTAAGAGCAACCATAAATATAAAAAATAAGATTGAAAAACAACTTGGATATTTCTCTACAAGAAAAAAAGATGTACTGCCAGTACACTCAAAAATTCAACTACTGAAGAAGTAAACAGTATTAAAGAAGGATTACTGTTAAATTCACAAGAAATTACATCCATCAATACAGATTTTGACCATACTTATTGCAATCAAAATAAATAATTCCTAACTGGTGGTTCCTGTGCTTAGTTTAGTTAATAAATAAGATTAATTTATTTTCATTTTTGTGATTCTTTATTCTTTCAAGTCATACATATTTAACTACTGGCATAAACATGCAATTAAAATATGATATCCTGGTGATTATGTTTTATCTCAATATATTATAATGTGTGTGTTGAAAAGTAAATAGCTATATGTATTAAGGTTATATTATATTGAGAAAGAGTTATTCTTAAAGGATACTTTTAAAAAATTACTTGATAAGTTGACATATTGCCTAATTCTTTTGAAAAAAAAAAGTAGAATCTAAATCTAGGTAAATTAATTTACATGTTATATATAAATTAAGGTTATATTTCTAATATTTTATGTTTTAATTTTACTTCATGAGAAGCAAAAGTGTAGATGTTTTAATGAAATTTACATAATTCAAAAAAAATTTGGCTTTTTCAGTCATATTTATTTTATAGTAGCTGCATGGCCAGGCGTTGCACGGGCTCTTTCAAGCTTTAATAAAAAAAATTCTTTAATAAATAAAATTCAGCTTTTTATAGCAAACATGATATTTTTTAAAGAGGGTAGAGCCACTGCAAGGCAAAAATTAAAAAAAAAAAAAATTTAATGAGTGCTTACATTGTGACGTCTCTCGCGTCCTTCTTCTAACATAACTCCTATGTTCTTTGACGGCCAAGATTAATGGCAAAACCTTTCCAACCCAATACCAAGAAGACAAACAAATAGAATATGTAAATGAGATATACTTTAAAAGGATAGAAGCTTTGATGAGAAGGAGCGGCAAGTTTAGAGATAACTTAGTGTGGAATCATTCGGATCAAGAGTTAGAGGTCCTATAGCTCTGGAAGAAAGATACGTTCATGTAAATTAAAATATAAAGAAGTTGGAATCTTCGCATATAAAGTTACATTATAGGTATTACTCAATCGTTGAAGGAAGGAGACTCTGAAAAAGGTAATATTTTGTATAGGAAGTTCGATGAATCAGTTAATTTATTATAATTAAGATAAATGATCTAGTTGCGCGATCTGACTTGAATATAAGGTTTAATTGGGTGTTAACTCTCACTTTAAGAAAGTTGTCAATTAGAATTAAGTAATATAAGTTATTCTTAATAAAAGTTGTATTAAGAACCCAATATGTCTCATCATTTTGATAATCCCACACCTCTAGCTTACGCGGATCCGGATAGACATAGTCATCACAGGATGGTTATGTCGCAATGGCGCCCGAACGTTTATAATTCTGGGTTAGGTAATGCAGGTGGATATAACGTACTACCTGAAATGTACTTTTCAGGGTCAGAGAACATTGCAGAGTTCTTAGAATCAATAGAGAACAACATACAGTTACTTGAAATCCCAAGTAATCTGTCATGTGCTTACTTAAAAAGTCATCTCAGGGGAAGGGCTCAAGATTGGTACTCGATATTTGGATCGGTGTTAGTGCAAAATACAGCCACGGATTTCGCACAGCTCAAGGCTGAATTAGCGAAAGCTTTTCCCGCGGTCAAAAATAAGAAAGAATTACAATCACAATTTTACGCGTCACAGCAAGGAAGAAATCAGGAACCCACTGATTTCGTTTATAATTTATTAAAAATCGAGAGAAGTTTAAAATTAGGAATGTCCCAGGCAGAGTTGGTGAATCATATTTTAGTTCGACTCGAACCACAAATCCAGGATTATGTGGAAGTGCGCAATCCACAGAACACGGTACAACTTTTGGAAGTCTTGGCTAAATTCGAAGAGAGATATTCTTGCAAATTAAAAAGGGGTTCACAGAATGATAATATAGAAAGACGAGGTCAAAATGCGCATAGGATGCCTAATTTTGATGCTAATGGTAGAAACTGGAGGAATTCTGAAGTAGGACGTAGACCAAATAACAGTAGAAATAATTTTTATGAGAATAGCCGTCAAAGTAA